>CM043865.1:56383297-56495797 GCA_023846275.1 Vanilla planifolia | reverse complement strand
ATTAAATATGTATTCAAATTTTTTGTAGTTGACATGATTGAATCGAATTAACTTGGGCCAAGTAGGGGATTAAGAGTTTATTATTCGATTTGAGTTATAATTAACATGACTCAAACTTGACATATTTATATATTTATTTTAATTTTTATTCATACTTTAGACCTAAATATAAAGATTAATTACTATTAATGTTAGACCAAAATTTCACCCAACCAATATTATTGCCATACAGGACACCAAGAAGTTCAGTGAAAATTGCTTGTGAATGTCAAAATAGCAATAGCCTTAAGAATGGTTGTAGTGTAGTCAAACAAGAGCGTTTCGTTTTTGGCACGATGAGCAATGTCCACAACTATTCGATGATGATCCAAAAGCCAATTGGTTATGAAGGTCGGCTATTGGCGATGAGAAGCCATGGATAGTTTTTAAGTTTCGTATTGTCATATACATATTCTGTAATAGTTATTTAGCATTTTGATATGTTTGCTTGATGATTGTTCCTTCTCAGGCAAAGTTGGCGTAACTCACCCTCATGAGTTGGTTACTTTTTGCAGCGAAGCATGACGAACGAGGTGGCGAACCTAATCGCACCATTGTTTGTGCGTCCCATCCCACGGTGGCCATTCTTTGTCTTCCTCGGCGGAGCCATGTTCTGTCTTCTGGGCACCTGCCATCTTCTTTTCTGTCATTCCCGGCGCATCGCTTACATCATGCTCCGCCTGGATTATGCCGGCATTGCGGCTCTGATCGCCACCTCCTTCTATCCTCCCGTCTACTACTCCTTCATGTGTGATCCCTTCTTCTGCCACCTTTACCTTGGATTCATCACCCTCGTTGGGTGCGCAACAATTGCTGCTTCTCTGATCCCTGCCTTCGAAACGCCCGAGTACCGAGTGATTAGGGCGGCGCTTTTCTTTGGCATGGGCGTGTCCGGAGTTGTGCCGATCTTGCATAAATTGATTGCGTTCCGCCACCGGCCGGAGGCTGTCTATACGACCATGTACGAAGTTTTGATGGGAATATGCTATGGCCTGGGCGCTTTGGTATATGCTACTAGAATACCAGAGCGATGGAAGCCTGGGAAATTTGACATTGCGGGACACAGTCACCAGCTCTTTCACGTGCTAGTGGTCTTAGGAGCTTATACTCACTACAGGGCAGGTTTGGTTTACCTCAAGTGGAGAGATTTAGAGGGATGTTAAACAGATCTCCATGCCCAAGTTCTCCTTGACAAAGAAAAAAAAAACATCATCTCACCATCTCACATGAAACAAAAATTCAGATAATACACTTTGATGTTATAATAGTCAAAGACACATGCATGTATCATGGGATGTACACTTTCCGTTCACACAATGTCAAGTAAACTTTGTTATTAACGAGCAAGTGCTTCTCTTTTAATATTTCTTTGATTAGGTTTTGCTTTAAAAAATTGACTTAATGAAGCGAACCTATGCGATCTCGAACTGATTTGTTGTCATTTGTGCTGGGCGGCTTCGTACCCTCAAAAAGACCAGACTAAAAAGAGGAGGAAAATGAACGCGACTTCACTAATATCCGTTTCTCTGCCTCCCGCCTTTTCCCCAGAGGCGGCTGAACAAGCCGCTCCTTGTCTTTCTTCACCGTCGCTGCTCACCCTCCTCCCGAAGTGTTCTTCGCTCCGTGAATTCAAGCAGTTTCACGCCCTCTCCGTTAAGTCACGCCTTCATCGCGACCCATTGGTCGTCTCCAAGCTCATCGACGCCTTGGTTGATAACAGCAGTCCTTCTTTCTTAGCCTTCGCGCATCAGCTGTTCGACGAAATTCCCCACAGGGATGTCGTTGTATTCAATACGCTTGTCCGTGGGTACTCCCGATCGCATGATCCGCACCGTGCTATCTCGCTCTTCTGCCAGATGCTGGAGGCCTCCATTACCCCCGACGCGTACTCCTTTCCGTCCCTGCTCAAGGCTTGCTCATCCGCCCGCGCCCTCGAGGAGGGAAGACAGACCCATGCCAGTGCCATCAAGCTCGGCCTTGGGGACAATGCCTTCGTCCTTCCCACGCTCATCCACATGTATGCCCAGTGCGGCGACATCAAAGCTGCTCGTTCTATCTTCAACCTCACAGAGGACAATCACCGTTGCATCATTTCCTATAATTCTATGATTACAGCCTGCGTGCAGAGCAGCCGCCCGACCGAGGCCTTAGCGCTATTCCGGGAGCTGCAGACCCGAAACATCCGTCCAACCTACGTCACCATTCTCGGTGTGCTCGCCGCCTGCGCCTTGATCGGGGCGCTCGACCTCGGGAGGTGGATCCACGAGTACGTGAAAAAGACCACCTTCGCTTCGCATATTAAGGTCCACACAGCTCTAATCGACATGTACGCCAAGTGTGGTAGTTTGGAAGATGCTGTGTGCGTGTTCGAGGAAATGCGTTTCCGAGACACCCAGGCCTGGTCTGCAATGATCATGGCCTATGCTATTCACGGCCAAGGGATCGTCGCCCTCTCCCAGTTCGATGAAATGCTGAGAAAGAGCGTCAGACCAGATGAGATAACCTTTCTTGGAGTCTTATACTCTTGCAGCCACGCAGGAATGGTGGATGAAGGCCTTCGATATTTTGGGACCATGCAAAGTGACTATGACATTCATCCGGGAATCAAACATTACGGATGCGTCGTTGATTTGTTAGCTCGGGCTGGAAAGCTGGAAGAGGCTTATAACTTCATCAATGGTTTGCCCATCGCGCCGACGCTGATCCTTTGGAGAGCCTTGCTTTCAGCCTGTGGGGAGCATGGAAATGTGGACCTCGGCATGAAGGTTTTTGATAGAATCATGAAATTGGATAACTCGCACGGTGGTGATTATGTCATTCTATCCAACATGTGTGCAATGAAGGGAAGGTGGGAGGATGCGAGTCAAATACGCCATCTGATGAACAAGAGAGGGGTGGTTAAGGTGCCTGGATGCAGCTCTATTGAGGTCGACGGCACCGTGCACGAGTTTTTCGCAGGTGATGGCAAACATCCCGACTCCATGCAAGTTCATAGGATGGTTGATATGGTGGTGGAGCAATTGAAGGCGATCGGCTATGCCCCTGACATGTCTAAGGTGCATCATATGCACCTAACGGAGCAGCAGAAGGAAGCAAGCCTTCGGTATCACGGTGAGAAGCTGGCGATTGCTTTTGGGCTCATCAACACGTCACCTGGAACGACTATTCGTGTGGTGAAGAATCTGAGGGTCTGTAGAGATTGTCACTCTTATGCCAAGCTGGTGTCTCTCCTGTTTGGCAGGAAGATCATACTTCGTGATCTCAATCGATTCCACCATTTTGGAGGCGGTAAATGTTCCTGTGCTGATTATTGGTGAGAAGAACATAACAACCTCAACGTGGATGGACTTCTTCAACATTTCTGCATTTGGAAGGCATTTAGCTTGCTTCTGGTAAGAAGAGTACGACTCAAATCGCTCATTTGTTTATCAACCAAATTGTCCAGCTAAAGCAAATTTCTATTCAAGCAGAAATATATGACAAATGGTAGTTGTATGTAATAAACACGATGAGTTTGAGATGCCTTTTTATTAACTTCTCAAGAATAATATGGCATGTGAAGTGCATACAAAATACTACATAACTTATGGAAAACCTGGTTTAGTTGCAACATGGATATTTCAGCTTAGGCGAACACGAAGTTTTTAGCTTGGTGAAGAATAATCATATAGATAACTTTGCTCTACAAAACATTTCAGATGATTACTTTGTTCTTGGCTTCAGTAGATCCTTCATCTTCACTTCCGTCCTTGCTGGCTATTCTCTTTTGTAGGAAACAGTAATATGCAAACTGTATCATGATCTATACACAAAGTTGTTAAGGTCCCATGAAGATCCATAGGTCATGTCTTGGTTGATCTGCACATTTAAGTTCCACTTTTTGGAATTAATAAAGAATGGTATAGGATACAAATAGATCAAGCAGTACGCAGACTATCGCGTCAAACAACCAAGGTGCATTTGCCTTTATCCTTGTCCATTCAACACTCCTTACCAGTATGCTGCATGTACATGATGTAAAATGGTGCATTCATTAATATTTTGATCATCAAAGTGGCTTAAAAAAAGGGTGGTTTGGCCTGCATTTGCATTCTTTTATTGTGGCGAAGATTGGATATTACCTTCCAACATAAGTTACATTTGCAATTATGGCAAATATGAACATAAGAGGATTTAAACCCTGCAATGTCAAACCCAAATGATAGATTCAAATAAAATTTAAGATATATGCCTTAGCATATAAAACTTGAATGAACCCCAACTAACTGCTAATAAAAGTAAACCAAATCTAATTGGGGAAATGTACCTCTACACCTCTTCGTTTGAACTGATGTCCCATGTGTTGAAAAGGCAATCATTAGATTATGTCAAACAAACGTGTGTTTATTAAACAAAGAGATTCTTATTGTTAGAGATGAATAGAAATAGAAACCTACTTACATTCAAATAGATTTGAGGTATACGCCCTCCCATGTAAATAGCTGCCATGATCCATCCCAAAGTAATGCCGTATATATTAGCCTCCAATGCCAAGTTTTGAAAGTACTGAGATAAGCAAGAAATGCACAGATGATATATTATAGGAGTATATTTTTACTACGCACAATTCCCTTTTACATGCCCAACTAGATAACTTCTCACCCAAGGATTCCTTCCTAAATTACAGTCTGATGTTGAGTTATATCTATATAATAGTGTAAAAGATAACTCTTGTTACTTAATTAGTAATTTTAAAAGAAAAATTAAGTATAACAAGACATGTACAGTAACGAGAACGATATGTGGTACAGGTAATGCAACGGTACCTACCTTAAATAATCTCCTGGCTTGGAAAGGTATCTGCGCTTCTTCGAAAGCACTGGCGCGCGCGGGTAGGCCAGCCGAGCCGAGGACGACCGTTGAATATCCTGCCTGCGAGAATTTTGGGTTAATTATATTTCTCGGAGTTCATCATGGCCTGGTATATTATAATATATCTATTACTGGATTTGGTTATTGTTTAGCGTTTGGCCGTGTATACATGATTGTACAGCGAAGCTGTGGATGGAGAAGAGAAATATTATCTGTACAAGAGAGAAACTTCCTTCTCCAGAAAAATCCAGCATATCACAACAAAGATTGTAGATAAACTCTATCCTGACCATGATTCGTCCTTATCCGATGGGTTCAAAAAACATACTTACAGCTTGATAGATGCTGGTAAACTTGGGTTTGATATTGGTATTGTTGCCGTCATCATCATCTTCATCAGAAGACATGTACGGGATCGCAGATGGCCCGCTGCCAACCCGGCCAAGATATGTTGTTTGCAGGTAAGACGGAGTCCCACTCCTCGCCAATGACCTTGCCGACCTGCATTTAACTCATTCCTTAACTCGATTTCACCAAAAATTAAACAGAAATAGTTTAAATCAATTTACGTACGTGTAAAAGAAATCCGTGCTAGGTGAAGCTCGATTCCAAGTATTGATCGTCGTTGCAACCGGCTTTGCTGCACCGCTGGGCTTGGGATCAATCAATGGTTTTTGTTTTGCATCTAACTGCATGCATGCATGCATGCGTGTATGTTATCAACTTGATAGGGTTTACCATTTTGAAAAGGAGTTGATTTACCCCATTATCGTTTCCATCAGCAGAAGCATAGTTCATGAAACCATTATCCTTGGAATGTTTGATGTAATAATAGTAATAAAAGGTCTGAAGGAGCAGTACGACCGTGACCGTCGTGTACAGCTGCACAAATATGTCAATATAGTCGCTTTCTCTCAGAATGAATACATGAATCATGTTAACATCATCAAACAAGTTAAGGAGTTACATAAAGGCTTTATTGATATTTTTTTAATAAATTAATTTACCAGAGCCGTGTAGAATTGGGTCGGAAGCTGCATCCACGAAGGAACAGTTTCATTTAATTCCTCCTCGTGATAATTTAAAGAAAGTCAATAAATGGTAAGAAAAAAAAATAAAAAAATAAAAACTTCTGTCGTTCTATAACGTACCGTAGCTGGTTCAAGGCGGCATCCGATCAAATTAAATATGTCACTGCGGACGCAGTAATTAGTGAATATAATAAATTATGTATATTTATTTAGCCATTTTTAAAATTTTAATAAATTAGAAATTCATTCTAATAATTCCCAAAAGTCTTGTAAAGTATTTAAATTTTACAAAAAAAATATTCAAAAATTAGATTTCGATGCTTCTAACCTTGAACTGGAGCAAAGATTCAACAAATGATTTACGACGAGATGAGATGAAACGATTGGAAAATAATCAAATCGGCGATATGTAGAACGGGTAAGCTGTTAGTTGAGATATACAGGTAGGCATACCCGATGAACCAGGTGAGGAGGAGGGCGGCGGAGACGCCGTGGCCGGATTTGTTGCGGAAGTTGGTGACGATTTGCGGCAGCTCAGCTATGCCCCAAAAAAACAAGCTGGACATCCCAAGAAAGAAAGAAACCCCGCTTCTCAAATCGCAAACGCAGTCATCTAAGTATCTCTCCACCCATAACACACACTCTTTCCTCTCCACCCAGCACGAAGAAGAACCCATCTCTTCCTTCCTCCCTCCCTCTCTCTTTCTCTCTCTCTCTCTTGATAGAAAACTATTTCTTACAAGTATTTGTATATATATATATATATATATATATATATATATTTAATTATTTGATAAAAAAAATTTATACTTTTTTAAAAAAGTTTTTCTTCAAATGGATCCCAAGAATAGTATAAAGTTATTTGATAAAAAAAAAAAACAAAAGTAACGTTCTCAAAAACCAATGATAGGCACATCCTTATAGATTTCAAGAAAAAAAATTAAATAAATAAATAAAAATATTCTTAATCCCTAGTCTTCATGAAAAATATTTTTCACATGATTCAGTGGATTTTTTTTTGGACAAAGCAAATTATGCAAAACAATATTAAAAATTTATTTTTAATTCACGTTTTTTTATAAAAAATTCTTTTAAAGCGAGGGAACACTAAACAAATATTTTTTATTTAAAAAAAATAAAGTAATACATACGTAAAAATCTTTTTTTTAAAACAAAATTTGAATAAAAATCTTTGAACCCATGAATATTTGATCAACGAATATTAAAGTATGTTCGATAAATAACAACAAAGGTAGCAAAGATGCTTTGACACAAAAATCCTATGCCAAGAATATGCCTCTTTATTCTTGTTTTCTCTTCCATGTGCTTCAGAAAAAGGGGAGTCCAACCAAGGAGATATTAACTTTGTGACATCACATTCATCTCAAATATAATATTTAAAATTTATAAATAAAATAAAATAAGTATAATAGCATAACAATTTGTATTTTCTAAACAGTAATAAAAAATCTAAAATAAAATAATTTTCCAATTATTGCTTTAATGACCGAGGTCGCCTTGATTTAACAAGTTCGTCTACGTGTTTATCAGCAGTCTCAGTCGAACAGTGAAAGCATGTTAGAATGTTCAGCGGATTTAGCAACAAAAGCGATTTCGCATCGCTGCGCACAAACAAAAACGACAAAGGAGTAATTTTCACCGCTTTTATTGAATGGGTTAAGATTAAAAAATGTTATCTAAGCAAAACTTATCAAGTTTTTTCTATTTTGAAAAAAATATATAAATATAAAATAAATTATTTTCCAGGAAAATGGAAATAATTAGGAAATAGAGACCTGTCTTAGGTGGTCTTGCTATTGGCGTAACCTGGCACTGCTCGTGGTCTGCATTCTGACCTGACGTGTAGGCCCAAAGCAATTTTTATTTGTATCCATTACCGTACCTTGCAAAGGATGAACATTGACGTCTTTGTGGCCAACGAGCAGAACGTCGTCCGGATACAATGAATGACAATTATTATTTCTTGACACAATCCTTTGTCCTAACACTCACAAAAAAACATTGTAATTTAAAAAACTAGCCCAAATTAGAACCAATAATCTCTAATTGCCGTTAGTTCTTTGATTTTTAATGTCAATACATAATGAACATTAGTTTGAATGTGCTTTGATTCCAATAATTATGCCCACTGATCTTTTGTGAAGAGAACCCATCTATTTATTCTTTTAAAGAGCTTAAATTCATTAAGACTTTTTGATTTCATAACTATAATTTTTTTATATAAATAACAATTATCATCATATATGATGCTTTATTATTAGCATGCAATTTTGAAGCTTAATCTCATTATGTTATAATAATTCGTTTCTTATCTCAATAGTAATAACATATACTTTCTTGTTATAAGAAGAGTAGCACAAATTTACGATTTGATTTATTATGAGTTAATTTTTTAATTAAAGTCAAATATATTTTGCCTTAACTTTTCTATTATTAATGATTTGTTTCATTTGAGCATTTGTATAAATTATTATTGAGTTTACAAAATAAAATCACATCTTTGTTTTTCATCTTTAATTTTTAAATTGTTATTTTTTATTTTTTATTAAGCTTTACAGAAAATAATAGAACTTGATTATTCTTTCAACAACATATGTGAAGTATGATTTAATATACATTATATTATATATCAAATTTTTTTTACTGTTGAATAAGAAATATTTTACACCCCCTCTTCGAAACAAGTGTTTACACACACACACACACATATATATATATATATATATATATATTAGACAATTAAATATAGTTAAAAAAAAAAATTGTAACAATCAAATATTTTGAAAGAAAAATAAAAGCATTTAGTATGTTTTATCAATTATAACTTTATCTTGAAAAGTCTAAATTAGATATGATAATTACACAAGAAAAACTTTCATATTTTTATTTTATTTTTTTTTCTTTTTCCTAAAAGATATTATGAAACATAATTTTAATAATACTTAATAATGCCAACTAAGTCAAGAAATTAAATAAATCTAAAAATTTCATTTTTAGTTGCTAAAAAGTATTGTTAAAAAATATATTTTCAAAACCGTTTTTAAAAAGTTATTAGAAAAAAGAATTTGGTATCATGAGTCAACATCATCTTACCAATGATCAATTTGTATAAACTAATAAATATAAAACAAATAAAAATTGTGATATTACTTTTAACAATGTGGAATGGAATTTTGCCATCCTTTTCGTTAACAATACCGGCACCGAGGGCATGAATCGCCCATGGTCGCTGCTGTCTCTAGCTCTACCAAGTTATTCGCTTTGCAGCGATTTCCTTCGTTGCCTTCCTACCTTATATCTGCCAAGACGATCATTTTCCCGGCAAGGAGAAGGTTAGGGTTTTTCTTCCGCGGTTGCCGCTGCGGCGGTGGTAGCGGGCACATGGTCATGGAAGCTCGCACTGTGGTGAACGATCGGATTGATATCACGGAGAAGGAAGATAAGATATTCAGGCGCTTGCTTGACGTAGTAGACCAATTCAAGTTGAATACGCAGTTACGGGTCGCCGGGGGCTGGGTTCGAGATAAGGTCAGGCTTTACAGCTCACCTTTACAAATTTTTGTTTCCCGCTAATTTATTTTTAATTTTTTAAATTGGGAATTGTCAATTTTAGTTTTTTTTTTTCCGTTTTTGTCAACTATGAGCTCTGGCGACTGCACTTGAAATGGAGCGAGGGGTTTTAACGGAGCTTGTGATCATAGGTCTATAATTTTGAATGATTTCAAGTTGAACATGGGTTTTTTTTTAAGCAGGTGAACAGGCGTTTCTTTAAATCTGTGTGTTAGTTGTGACTATAATTACAACCTTCACTTGGATTAGTACATCAATGCTGAGTTTGATGTGATTTTTGATTTGTTAATTCTTTGTGTTTGTATATTCTATTGGTTGTCTTTTACTCCGCACTTTATTTATCGAAGGGTTTTGAAGTGTCTGAATGTATTGTAGGTCTTATCATTGAAAATTATTCATTTGGAGTTGGAACTTGATTTGATAATCAAAGAGCCAATTTGATCAGTTGATGAAAGATGTAATAGAGAAGCTAATGTATAACCTAAGGCATTTAGATAGGTTGGACTAGATTGAATCATCCATTTCCCAAATTGGATTGATTGATTCTCACATCATGCAATGATGATAGAACATAGATATTAGATCAAATGAACTTTTAAAATGGTCTTAGGGATTGGGGATTCCTTGATCCTTATATTATCTAATGTTGCAACATGGCCTCTCGATCAACCTTTGCATCGTTTGATTTAGTAGTCAAACTATTTAATCCTTTTGATGGGAAGTGATAGTAGTGAACTATTCAAAGGTGTATTGGAGATAAATTGATTACATGAGTTGATCAAGGCATTGAAGACAAATTCAAAATTATAGATTTATAAAATTGACTTGTGATGAATTTTGAATTATATCCTTTGTGATAAGGATCAATTTTAAGGATATATTTTTCTATATTCTTTTATAATTAGGGAGATATGAATGGTTTGATGGACTTTGTATAGATTTTCTTACTTTTTCCTAAGTTCTTGGTTATACAACTTCGAAATTTGTTTATTCCACAAACTTGTGATAAAAAGGGAATCATGGCTTGGTGATGTTGATGAGTTTGACCATCCTATGTTGGCCATTATGTGTGCTATTAAGTGCTTGAGAGTTTTGAGGGCAAGTGCTACTAAGTTGTGGTCTTTGAATATTGCCTCTTGTATTCCTTGATAGTTTTATTTATTTATTTTGCACATGCTTTCTTTATTGTTCTATTAATGAGTTGAGTTGTTCGTTTGCGATTGTCCATATCATTTTTGTTCTTCAATCAATGTTGCGATTTTGATTGTTTGGAATTGAGACATCCTTGACTAGTTTGCGTTGTTATTTAAATCTTCAAATTGTCGAGATCAACCCTATATGACTTTTATTGGCTCAGAGTCAATTTTAAAAGGGTTTGGGTTGAGGTATGAGTTAATTATTTTTAGCATCAATTATATGTATGTATATATATATATATATATATATATATATATATATTCCATGCTTATTTTTAAGTTAAAGTGAGAAGAATTGTATAGAGCTTAAAGGCTTAAAGTAATGTGTCTAGAATTTTCATGACAATTTTTAACCTAATGAGATATACGATTAGCCTAATATGGTTTTTTATTACTCCAATAATATCACGGATTAATATTAGATTACCTATCAGCTAAGTGAATGTTAAAATTTATGGTTCCTAGTTTTGGTTCAAAAGTAGGGTTTTGGCTATTTTTAGTCTGATTTGGATCCATATTGTTCTAGAAGCAAACCAAAATCATTTCAACATAAAATTGGCAAAATTAGTTCATTCGAAATTCTATCATGCATATACACATTCATATAGATGTATGTATATAAATTGAGCATAATAAACCAATTTATCAATTTTATTTTTTTCACTTGGATATACTTTTTTTTTTAGATTTCTTAGTTTTTTTGAAATTTATTATTTTTAAATTAATTAAAAATGTCCAAAAGTAAATTAAATATATTAAAAATTGACAAAAATTTGAACTAGTTAAAATTGATCTTATCTAGGTGACTAAATTCAAAATCTATGTTGAGAACCTTTGTTAAAATATTGGTTTTCCACATTCTTCTAATATAATTTTGTCCAAGTTTTTGAATTGTGCAAATTTGTTGATCATTATACTCAAAGCAAATCAATTTTGTTTGTATCATAACCATGAATGACAAACATTGTTAAAATGATGTTTTATTATGCTTGAAAATCATAAAGACCACATAATTATTCAATCTCTCATATTAGTGAAGACTATCTAGAAAAATATGTCCACATTGATATCTTATTAAAAAGTTTATAAAAAAATGGTGATAAGTTTTGAATATAAGAAAATTTAATATGATTTTTTGTATATTACATGTGTTAATTAAATTTGATTTTTGAATGTGTATTTTTGTGAAAGAACATATTGCTATACTTTTATATTAAATGTTGTACTTGTTTATATAGTTTTGTTTTGTCAATTCTAAATTTTAGTAAGTTCTTTGCAAATATGTGTTGTTAATTTAGTTTATATAAGTCATCTTTAATGTCAAATTTGATCCAATTTTTTTGACATTTGATCTTGTCAAAGATTAAAGTTGTAGGATTTTGATCAATGTTCTAGGTTGTGCTATTAACATTCATTTATTTTAAATTTATGGGTTATGTGTACTAAAAATGAAATAAAGTTTTATAAAGGTACTTCAAATTGAATATTGAATAATTTCAATGGGTTTTGATATTAAAATAATGCAATAATTATTACATTTGGTGAGGGGCATTGCTTGTTGTCCTTTTCTTTATTATTGCCAATCATTTATAAAGTTTGCAACCTATGTGATAGATGAACAATACTAAGTGTTTTTAGTTTGTATACTAAAAGAAGTTTAAATCATTGTATGTGATCTATTTTCGAGGTATTTTTGTTCTGTGCCCTTGATAACAGATATTTTCTTTAGAGTAACAATAACAGAAGTAGAAGATTGATAATGATGAGGAGCAAAGGAAAAAGAAGAAGATGAAGAGGGTTTTGTCACAATAAGATTGAATTTTCAAGAAGTTTCCTTTTAAATGATTTTGAATTCATGAAATTCTTATATTAAAAAATCTTAATTTGTTTCATATATTATTCTTATAATTTTATGTAGAGATTTAAACATAATATTTTATTATAAAAACAAAAAACATCTGATTTTGATTAGAAATATAAAAATTCTCCAAATTTCTCAAATTCTAGCTTGACCTCGTTCCTGACTGTGCAAGCACCCGCATGTGTACGGCCTCGACAGGGTGACTTTCATGCTTTTGGGTACTGTTCCCATGTGCAAGTTGAGCACGGCGGCATGGTACGTGCACTTACCAAATCCATGCGGTAAGTGGTTGACATGGCTCTTGTGCAGTGCACGTGTATTGGTCCCCTGCGATTGCTCACTTTGGAGCTTGGAGTGCCGCGCCTTTTTGTGTATATGCCTGTGCCTCCATGTGCAGTGCTTAGCCAAGGCGTGCTTCAGTGCACTTGTAGTGAGATTTTGTGCACAGCCCAGTGCGCGGCTCTTGTTGCCTCTTGCTACGTTGACGATTTTCATTGTTTTGTCGTATCCCTTAATTTTTTTTCTATTTTAGATTTAATGAATTTTGGAATTGGTCTTCTAATCAACATGTTTCTATTTTTTGTCTTATTTTTTGAGGTTTGGTTCTTTAATGTGCATATCTTTTAGTCCAACTTTTTATTATTTAATCTATGCAAATGTTAGAATGTATAATTATGTGTATCTTTGATATTATATTGGCATTATTTTTAGAAATTGAAATATTGGAATAAAATATTAATGTTTGGTTGCATTTTGTAATACATGTTTTTTGCAATTAGTTTGAAATTTGGATGTGAATATGTTTTTAAATATAACTTATTGAGAGAAATCTTAGGGACTTTTTTATAAAATTTTTAAATCTCTTTGATTTTTAATTAATTTTCAAAGTTATTGGGTTTTGAAAAAAATAAATTTAATTTTATTAGTTGATTAATTTTGTTAACCAGAACAATTTTTTTATCCCTCTTATCGCTCAGGTGAACTCAAGAACCTTCACGACCTTATTTCGAGAAGGCTAGTGAGGGGGGTGAGGTTTACTTGGGAAGACCTATGAACATTGGTCTTTAAAGAAAGAAAAAGAAGCAAGAAGAGATTGGAAGGCAAGCAAGGAAGCTGTTGTATTGAAGAAGAGGGATCAGGGAGAGTGTAGTGAAGGTTGGAGAAAGCAAAGAGGAAGATAGAGAGATTTCCTTGTTGTGGACCTATGAAGAAAAGAAAGGAGAAATTAAAATCAACAAATAATTTTATTTTTGTGTTGGAGACGACGAGGCCTTTGAAGCAAGTGAGTTGAAAATAACTTCATTTGGGAGAAGTTTTAGGTTTTTCTGATGCTATCGAGGGAGCTTTGCTGTATATTTGTACTTTGTTTCCTAAAAGAAGAGTTTGTGAATTTTTTTTAACATTAGCAAGGGCTAGTGTTATAGAAGCTATAGTTGAGTTTTAACTTCAATTGTAATTAATAAAATATTTAGATATCGTTGCTTTGAGGAATTATTTATGTGAAAAGGTTTTTGTTATGCTTTTGATAAGAAAGGGAAACAAGAGTAGCCACAACTAAGAAATGTTCTTATTGCAAGCATGGCAAGATTTGAAAGGTCAGAATGTAAATGAAGTTTAATTTGTTATTAATATATGTGTATTAGTAAGAATTAGAAGAATTTGATTTTAAATAGTTGGAATATTAAAACAATAGATTTTGACGAATTATGAATGCATTTTCTTGATGGAATGTAAAAATATAGGGTAGAAGTAGAGAAGTATTTGGAAACTTAGATAGTTGAATTCAAATAATTTGTAATATAAGTGATTGTGATTATTTTAACATTTAAGTATATTATCAATGGTTTATAGTTTTTTGTTCTAATGTAATAATGAAAATAATACAATAGATATAGTAAAAGATAAAATGAAAAGTAAATGAAATAGCATCTTGTGATATGCTATAAGTTGTGATAGGATCAAATATCCTAAATAAAAGAAAAGAGAACAAACGGAATAGAATTTTTCTCTTGATCTTATCATATGATTTTATTGTATATGATGAGCTCCAATACATAATGTTGAATATGATAGATATTATTTTTATATTGAGCCATGTGATAGCATCAAAGATTTTCTTTGTTATTACTACCACTTGTACAGGACTTATGTACAGAGTTGATGTGATGTGATTGATATGACTCGTCAGTTATAATATACTTATGAATAATGGTTTAAATATAATGTGATTATATGTCATACAAAGATAAGATGAGATATGATGAAAATGTTTTATAATAGTCATAAAAAAATGTGGGCCTAACAAAAATGAATTAAAAAAAAGAAATAAATGAAGAAGAGAAATAAGTAAGAAATGACATATGACATATATGAAAAATTTATAATATATATTTGTGTGCATACTTATGTTACTAAACATATTATTCATTGTTTATTGTGACTTGTATTCTAAGTACTGTAAATGTCATTTTCATACTCATTATTTTGTTAATAATTTTATCGCAGCGTGTGGATTGCTACATCTAGGATTCACTTGTTGAGCACTATATAACTCATTTTCTTACTTACATTACAAAATATGTCTCATTTTCATGGAGAGAGCGCTTAGAGTAGTATATGAGATGATTAAGTATGATGCCTTTTACATTATGGTTTTGTTAACATGGTATCATTGAGTTTGGCTAGAATAATTATGTGCGTATTATATTATACTATAGTTTGTTTAATGGAAATTGTTTGAATTTAGTTTATAATTAGTTTTTTCATCACTCTCGTATATTTTAGTATTTGTGTCATCGATAGTGCCACTATACTTTGATATTTATTGGGTTGTCAGTATATGTATATAGTGAGCATAGGCGAAGCATGATAATAATAGCTTCGTATGCACAATAACTAGCTTGAACCCCAAGAAGTCATGGTGTGCGATCACAGGGTATGACATTTTCCTTAGAGCTCGGTTTTGGGTATGTATGTATTGTACAATGACAATCTATACTCAGGCCAGTTCGATCTATATCAAAACTTGAGCGCTGCTTACTGTATTGGAGTCATATAGTACCAGAGCCATCTCAGAATTGTACCATACATTTGTTTAAACTTGTTTATACTAGTTGATTTGTAACGTGAGTTTCTCGTACATCATATCATACTATATGATCAGTAGAAAGTGAAGAACATGATTTGAATTTATATGTTTTGAATTAAATTTTTCAAAATTAAGACTTATGTAGGACTTAAAAGTAACATGAAATAATAATTAATAAAGTGCTAATGTAGTTATAGTGATTATAACAATACCAAAATGATATTTAGCAAATGAATGTATATAATGTAATCATAATTGAGTTACATAAGTATTTAAAGGAAGTGTTTGATAATCTAACTATAGGTAATGTGTAATTAAAAATCTTCAAATAATTTAGCCACTTCAAGGAAAAATTTAATTGGTTCTAGAATTTGAAAGTTGAGCTAAGGTTGAGCAAAACTATCAATACTTTTTGATACATCTTTTCAAGTAGATTATATCATGAATTGTTTGATTAAACTCTTCAATTGATGTAGTCCTTGTTTGATCTTGAGAAGCAAGAACCGAAACATACTAAAAAAATATTAAAAATAACAACACAATGATTTTATGCTCATCAAACAAATGTTGCACAACTAAGGGTTCAACAAGTTGCATTTTCACTAGTTGGTTGTTGTCATGGTTAATAGGAGTGGTCTTTTGTATATCATGCTAGAATGTTAGAGCAACAAGAGGAGATTCTCCTTAGGGGTATATGAGTAGTTAAAGGATTTGTTAGACCTAATAAATTACAATTAAGAAACCTTCGGGTTTGATTGGATGCCATATGTGGTGGTTGATTCCAAATTCTCTAAGCCGATTACCAGAGGGTTTATATAGAAATCAAGAGGCCATGGTTGGGGAACTTTTTCTCAATTAATCTTTAGAATAGATTACATTTCTTGATTTTGTCATTGAGGATGAGATTTCTTTATGTGAGAGTATTGATTGCACTTGTGCATTGAGGAGATCAACCTTTGAGGGCACCAGCAATTTAGAATCTTAGACGTGCTCCTCATGGGTGGTTCTTGCTACATTTCGAGGATCCTTACTGGGTTTATGATCCATACTTCACTAGGTAAACATATATCCACAGCCTTCAGATATTTATGTATTTCGATCCCTCAGGGTGGTCCATGACATATTGTTGCTCATACAGGGACAAAGATTACCATACTGAGAGAGGTGAGCAACTTAGTGTGTTTATGAGGAATTTTAAGTCTGATCTAGGGACAAAACTACAATTGTGTTTGAATGCAAGATTCCATTGAGACAGTTTGGGTAAGTTGACATGGAGTTGTAGATGATAAAATTAATGCTTGATTAGAAATTTATTTTTTAGATTCATGTAGTTGACCTGTAGTGGGGTGTAGGTCAGACTTTGTTCTTTTTGCATGTTTTAAATCTGAGAGAATTTGAGATTGTTGCATCTGATCCTTTTTTTTTTTCATTTTTTTAATCTGAGTTGGCATGAGGATATTTTCTTACATCATTGAAGATGGCAGCATTATCTGAAATTTTCATCTCTTAATGTTTTGTATTATGACACTTCAGCTTTTAGGGAATGATTGCTATGATATTGATATTGCATTAGACAACATGCTTGGTCGAGAATTCTGTGAGAAAATCAGTGAATACTTGCAATCTGTTGGCGAAGAAGAACATGGAAAAGCTGTTATCCCGAGGTATGCTTATGTTCACTTCTGGCCAACAAATGGTTTTAATGTATTAAGGTTTAATTATTTTCATTCTTTTGTTTTAATGTTTATTAACAATTTTTACTAGAATTATTAGTTTTTTCTAAATGTTTGAATTAACTATTAGATGGTATAGGATAGTGTTATCGGCAAAATCAAACATGCGTCTAGACAAGTCTTGTGTCTCGCTTGTGGTTACTGTTTTTCAGTTTTTTTTTTTTGCTTTATTTCTTGAATTTGTAGTATCTACCTTACAGATTTCTCAAACTATTTTGTTGGTGATTCAAATATGAGTATTTCAGTTGAAGTTAAGCAAAGATGCTTTGAATCAAATAAAGGTATTGTCGATATTAAGTATAATGGTAACATAACATGAACTTTTTTTTGAATCTACTTATATTTGCATTGAAACTATGAGTTTTGCCTGAATTAACTAATGATGGCATTGCTTGGCATTTTATGCTATGGATAATAAAGAAGTAGAAGATTTAGCATTTTAAATGATGGATAATAAAAAGGAAGAAGTTGCCGTGCCAGTTCTTAGATGTGATTGATGTGGCATACAACATAATATGTACTGATAATTAAATATTATCTTTAGTTGAAATTCGCATATCAAAAGAATAACCTATAAATATTATGGTTCGTGGGATTCGGTCGTGCTCATTCATGGAACCAAAAAAGCTCCTTGTTTGACCTCTTGGCTAGCTCTTCTATGTTGCATAGCATTCATGTGTGTGTATGGAAGCATCATCAGTATGTTGATGAATTTCTTGTGGCCACGTGGACAATATGCACAAATGATTTTTAAGAAGGTAATATTAGGCTTCCTTATCTGCCTATCCTTGTCATCTGTGCCTGCAAAATGTCTCCATTTCTGTGGTTTCCTGCTGTATGTGTTAATAAAATGAATCTTCGATATATGTTTTTGGAAATAAATATTGTTTACATGGTAAATATTTTTTGTTTTGGAGTATTTTTTGATTTCTTTTGGCTATTGTGTGCTTAAGTTTCAGACTTTAGTTCCATGTCTTATTTCATTTCCAGTCTTCCCATCTTACAGCTTTGGTAGTAGTTTTGTAAGCATGTTTCTGTTACTTCATATTTGCTTAATCATTGTAAAATTACTTACAAAAGAGCAACAAAGGCATCTCTAAATTTTCCTGTTTGTTATCCACTTTTAGATCTGCAAACCCATTGAAAAACCTGTCTTTTTTCGTTTTTATTACTGAAATTTAACCTTCCATGGCATTAAAAAGATATTTTATGTTTTTTTATTATTTCTTCAGGCATATTAATTCATTGCCAAGACGGATTTAATTAGGAAGATGGAAAAAACTTTTGCTTGCTTTTGTAGATGCCACTCCAAAACTACAATATTTGGGTTTTTTTTTTTTTAAAACCATTTCTGTTAATATTTCTTGGATTCTCCTTGTATGTTGGTAAAGCCTTTTTTTACTTTATTTATCGCTTTGTTATCTTGCTGTTTGTGCGTAATTTGGACTTCATCTTTTGCTTTCATGAAATGATCTTCCTAATCGGTTATTTTCTTGATTAAACTGTCTGATCTTGCATTATTGTTTTCTAGAAACATGACTTTTTGCATGTCCTGCAGCAATCCTGATCAATCAAAGCACTTGGAAACTGCTAGGATGCGCATATATGATACTTGGATTGATTTTGTCAACTTGAGATCTGAAACCTATGCTGAGAACAGCAGAATTCCTACAATGGTGGTTTTCACCTCTCAATTTAAAAGATATCTTTGTAAACTGTTTTTTTTCTTTGAATTAGCAATGCTCCATGCTTCTTAGCTTCTTGAAAGTTTTGTCAAATTGCATTATAATTTTTGCAGAAGTTTGGGACGGCCAAGCAGGATGCTTTCCGCAGGGATTTAACTATAAACAGGTAGTATGAGGTCATATGAATGGAATTTGGATTGGTTTTTTATTCCCTATCAAGATAACTTGCGTTTGTTATCAAACAATTTATTCTTTTAAACAATCTTGCTGCCATAGCGAGAAGATTTTATTTTAATTTTTGAGTCATTTTTGTTGGAATATCTGACAATTACTATCATTAAGACGAAACTTTTAATATGAGGATGAGCAATGGCTAACAATAAGCTTGACTATTAGCAAAATATTGGAAATGAACTCCCTTATCAACAACTTGTGATTATTCTATCTACCTTTTGTTGTATCAGTTTCTTGTCAACACTATTTGATATACTTAGTTTAGTTAAATCACTTAGACTTGTTTCCAAGCTTTCATATATGAATCAACTCTGATACCATAAATTACAATATTCTGAATTCATCAATTTTTACTCTAATAAAAATTGACGACATAACTTAATCTGAGCACGAGCTCTTTTTGTATGTCACTCTGTTTTTCATATTAATAAAGAGCTTTCCAGTTAACATGCAGTTACAGATTGATCTTGCTATGTCAGCTTTTCTCTCTTTAGTGTCTTTTTGTTTGGATGTTAGCATCAGTTCTATTGATCTCTGGTGCACAAAGGCTAACCTTTTTGTGGTTTTCTTTAGGAAGAGAAGTATGCTTCTATTTTTGATACTCTATTCTAGGCATGCAAATAAGGATAACCGTTAAGAATTGTAACAACAAGTTGGCTTCTTTAGAAACATTATGGTTTCAACCTTAAAATACGCAAATGCACTTTTATCTGCACAATGTATTTATAACATCATGTTGTCTTATTTGATTTTATTACAGTTGTGTACTAATTGGATTTTATTCCAGCTTATTTTACAATATTAACAGTAATTCTGTTGAAGATTTAACTGGAAGAGGTTAGTATTTGTCAGCATTTAATTGCTTTGTTGACTATTTTGTGCATCCTGCTCTGATTTTTCTTCTTTTTGTGGTTCAGGTATTCAGGATCTGAAGGATGGGTATATTGTAACTCCCTTGCCTCCAAGAGAGACTTTCTTAGATGATCCACTTCGGGTCCTTCGCGCTATTCGTTTTGGTAAACTTTCAAGCCGATTATCAGTATTATTTTTATTAATGACTAAGTAACATGATTGTTTTAGTAGAACATACTTTTTTGGTGAAAAAATGTTTCCTATTTTTTGAATTTCACTAAGGTAGCAATGTACAAACTATAGAAAGTATATAGATATAATTGTAATTTCAAAGAACTCTTTCGACATCTATTTATACATTAAAAAAATTGTTAGTTTAAATTTAGTTGGTAGTTTTCAGTCCAATAATTGGTTAAAACATATCCTTGCAGAAATTTGTTGAAGCTAAGAGAGTAACAAACCACTCCCATCAGAAGAACCCGATGTCCTCATTAAAATGTTTTTTTTTTGTTTTATTTTTGAGTTGTCATAGAGTAGTGTCTTTCTCCTATGATGTTTAAGTTAATATTGGGGATTGCCACCATTATCTTGAGCTTCAAAAGGTGACAATAAGTTATAGATAGCAGGTAATTCACCTTGAGTCAATATGATGGCCAAGGTGACCTTGGGTTGATGGAGGGAAGAACCATAAATCTCTCGAGGTTCTAAGTAGTATTGATAGACCAAAGTGTGTTAAAGTTAAGAGTAAGCCCAAGAATGGAGGCTTCATAAAGAACAATAAGAGAATGAGATGTCTAGGCACTTCTATTTTTGATTTCTGGTCAAATTATTTGCTATGCTATTGTTACAAACGAATATGATAATTCAAGAAGGAATGTTGGCTATTACATGTGGAGATCAAGAAGGGAATAAGAAGAATGTTCTATTGCTGTTGTGTTTGGTGTAGATAGTGATGTTGGTGTTTGGAGGACATAGGTTGTTGATGGAAAAGGGGAGGAATATTCTCAATGAGGATTAAGGGACTCAATTGTGATATGGTATGCTAGTTCATTATATAGGATGGAGATGCCTAACTTGTTAGAATATGAGCATTAGGATGTTCTCACAAGAGAGGAGAGGGTTGAATTGTAGGTTTTTGCAAAATCAATAAACTAAGAGTGTGAATTATGCGAAATTCTTCTAATGTAATTATTTTGAATTATTCTTTAAAGTTCTTAATTTTGAAACTTGTTGTGTGAGGAGTGTAATAAAATAAATATACTAAGATGTTTGGGTGGTTTGATCCCAACTACTGACCACTCCCAGTCTTAAAGAACCGTGCTTATTTTATAAAAATCTTTTGTAAATGCTAGTAGGCGAAATCTTGACACTATGTCAAAACACTACAATTCACTGATCAAGAAAATCATACAACATCGGGCCAAAAGATGCTATCAAATGTGGCAAAAAAATCAAACAAAATTTATCCAAAAGGATCAAGTATACATAACCCAAATAGGTATAAAAAATAAGAATAAAAGGTATTAAAATATTAGGTAAAAATTTTATGAAATGTAACTAAGAATTTGTGAGATGAAGGTATGTAAATGATGTAAGTGATGGATGTTTTGTAAACTCCATATTACATAAACTTGAATGATCCCAAATTGATTTTGACTTGATAGGTTAACAATTATCTTTGGAGATATTGGATATAAAGTAACGAAGCTCACCAATGGTTAGAAAATATTTGGCTAGATCAATATCCTATTCTCAATATTTAGAGGTTTATTTATATGCAAAGGATCCCACAATATCTTGGCATTCCAAAAGACCTTTAACGGCCCTCGTAATAGCTATGTCAAAATGGGCATTTTTGGTCAATCTAGCCATTGTACTTAGGGCGTGTGGTAGACTTGCGTGCCCGATAGGGTTGCACAGGCTAATGCTGGATGCATTGCATGTGTAGGTAGTGCAGTTTGCAGGGTGCGAGTTGTGGCAGATGCAGGTGGCGTTGGTAACACATATTTCATCAGACAATGACTATTACAATAATTTCAAGATTTTTAAGATTTAAAATGATGTATTTTAAACACTTAGTTACTTTAAACTTTAATGTATTTAAATGAATCAAGATCAACTTTGTAAATGCTATATGTTAAGTTAATTTAAATTTAAGATTCATCCTAGGATTTGTAGAATTTTGCAGTTAATACTTTTTCGTCGTATTTGTCTATATCAATTTTATCGTAATTCTCAGTCATGAATTAAAGGGTATCAATGAGTTTCACATGTTTTTCATGAATTGTGTAATGAATTGAATTTACTTAATCATATTATATATAATTTATCATAAGATTAACTCTTAGATGATATATTTGAATGCAAATATATGTATAAGAGCTTGATAATTAAGGTAAACATCAAACTAATATGTTGACACTAGTCTATAGAAAGCGATCATCTTTTTTTCAAAAGATTTTGGCTTATGCACACTATTAGAGTTGCTTTTTTATCTGTTAAGCTCTTGAAGCTTTATAAAGATTAGTCAATTTAGACACTTGCTAAGCTACTTTATGGTAGGTGATCATCAAATCTATCTATTTTAAATATAATCTATAAAACATTTTAAGTAGACATATTAAATTATCATAATAAGTATTTAAAAAATTTGTCATCATGAAAATCGAACATTGCTTTTAGGCTCATGGGATGTCACATAATTCATCACAAAATAGTCTTAAATTGCAGCAACAAGTAGAGATTGTTCACTTGGTAACCAACTTTGGAGTAGCCTTTAAGGTAGTTAGGGTGGCAGACTAGGAGATTGTGGATATCAGGAAGTGAGGAATGTATTGTTGACACTTTGTCTTTCTTGGTTGCAAGCATGGTGACTCAAGGGAGTTAGTTCTTTCATTTTTAATAAGAACATGTGATTAGGGATTAGATTTGGTTAAGGATGAAAAGATTTAAATTGACACCATGGATGCTTAAAAGTTGATAACATAACAATTTATGGATAATTTTTTACTTTGATTCAATTGAAGCACGTTTAAGCACTAAACTAAAGAGTTGTAGTGAATATTCTTAGCTTTTCTAAGCATCAAGAATCATTGAGTTTCGATACTAGAGTGAAAAGCTATTAGTAAATTATTGGAGTTGTTCTACAGAACCAAACTAAATTGGTTGGTTCAAGGAGGACATAATAGATGGATCCAATTTCAAATTTTGAATGCTATTGACCTGGAGATTTTTAGAGTTTCCAAATGTGATTTTGAAGGTAATCTTGGGGGATAATTCTAAATCTAATTAGTGGGGATTAGATTAAATTTGATAGTGTATCGTTTTTAAGTTGTATATCTTTTCTTAAAGAAATATAATAAAAGCCCTTGTGCTATAAAGTACACTCTTGTGGGAACAAGTAGATAATTTTATCTTAATTTATTTGAGAATTCTTGCTGAAGACGATTGAGATATGACTAGGACAGTCTGGGAATGAGAGTGATCTTTTTGAGGTATGCTGCTAGGATTTTTAATATGTTCTAGGATTGTTCACATCATTATGAGATGTTACGATCCAACGTTAGTAGAATCTATTTAGAGATTTTTAGTGTGTTTTGGGAGGTCAACTCTATTGAAGTTGTAGCTTTTCTTGTATTTTTCGATGTGTTTTTTATTTTGTATTTTATATTATCTATCATAGTTGAGAAAGAGTGCCGACCAACTTTTGTTTTCCATTGTTCTTTATTCGACCCATCTTGCCCATCATCAGCATTAGGTTGGTTTCTCCATCATTGGCAGGAATATGCATCCATTGCACAATTGGCTATAGACATTTCTATACAATATGGAAATTTGTTGTGTCCTAATATATGTTTTAACCAATTTTCATGATTCAAGTGCCAAATTTTTGGCAAAATGTCCTTTTAATGTACAAGTTTTTTGCATAATCTTCATTAATGTGTGTGTGTGTGTGTCTATTTATGTGTATATGTATACATATGTGTGTATTTGCGAAAAGTTTGATGATACAAAACTCAGTAATAATTCATGATAACATGAAGCATACATGTTTGTTTGGGTGTGTATATGAAAATTTTAACAATACAATAGTTAGTAATAATTCATGATAACATGAAGCATCTACTTCTTTGTTCTATAATCATAGAAGAAATCTCAATTTAATACTGAGAAGTTGCATGGAAGATGATGCATTTATTTGATTAATGATTTTGCATTTGACATTAATTCTTTAAATTATATTAAGTTTTAGATTTCTTCTTTGCTGATTGCTGCAACAGGTGCAAGGTTCAAGTTTAAATTGGATGAAGATTTGAGAGAAGCTGCTTCCAGTGAGGAAGTTAAAGAGGCTCTCATGAATAAAATTAGTAGAGAACGCATTGGTCATGAGGTATGACTTCACTGTAGTCGCATTGTAGCAATATTAATAGTTATCATTTCTGCTTATATTGTATGATCGAAGACCTACAAACTCATATGCTGAATTAATGACAGCTAAGTGAATGTTAGTTATTTCTTTCTCTTGTCTTGCAGGTTGATCTGATGATTTCTGGTAATCAGCCTGTTATGGCGATGCTTCATATTTTGGAGTTGAAATTATTTGATGCTGTCTTCACTTGTCCGGAGAATCCACAACCTGAAGTTGTTGAAGGATGTGAAAGGTCTGCCTTTATGTTTTTTATCACACTCATATAGTTCATTAATGTCTAGACTTACATGCATTCGTACATTCACATATAACAATGCCTTTTTTCTTTCAACTTCTTTTTTTTTGCAATATTTAGTTAAGTATTTGAAGGTCATACTGTTTTTTTATACTTGAGGTGACTACTTATGATTATTATTCATTCTTATTTTATTTATTAATTTTTCATAGTTTTTTTTCCTTGATCTTTTCTTGAGAGCACATTATATTTTCGTAATTGAATATTCCTAGTTTAATATTTTTCTTTTCTTTATTTCTCTTCTTGTTTCCCTATTTCCAGCTATGCTTATCACATATACTTCTATCTATAAATCATTCATCTATATGGATATCTAATTTATAGGAAAATAGTGTTTGTGTTTCAAAGCAAGTTGTAATATACGATAAATTACTGCAAGCAGTCAACTCAGAAAAATATTGTTGTATTGATGCTTAACTATCAGCTATGACATTAGGCTAATTATAAACGATTTATGAACAACACAATTATCATAGCCTCTCTCTCTCTCTCTCAAGAGGAGTTATAATTTTTTATATGTATAATTACTCCCATCAATGAACTAGTCATCTATTTATATTATAGAGAATTTGCCAAATATTAATCGCAAAGCTGTGTGATCATTGTTTCTGTTTAGTAATTTTGTTGAGTAATAATTTTGTTGAGTAATAATTTATCTTCTTGCTACATCCTGACTGGTGATATTTCTATTTGAATATCATAGCATAATTATCATGAACTTATTCTACATTCAAGTTTTTAAAAAAACATGTGAATCCAAGCTAATTCATATTAACTTTGAAATCTTGTATCATTCATACTATTTTTTACAGACTAAACTGCCTAAAGTATATCAAACTTTTTGATTTTATGTTAACATGTATAGTTCTGTGCATTGCATAAATATTCTGCCTTTTTTTGTACGTCTTGGCATTGTCATAATGCCTCATACTTATACTAGGCTCTTTAGATATTATGCCTTTGCAATCCTAGATTATTTTTTTGCCAGCATTTAGTGAATGACAAAAAATATTGTTTTGTAACGTTTTACCAAAATTTGACGAATGGACTTTGCTTGCAAGTACCATGTCTGTGTGCGCGTACTTATGTGTATGCTTTATGTAAGCCATTTTCAAGTATTGTCTTTTCTTTGACAATGATCAGGTTTTGTATATCATATCTGGATGCAGCTTGGAATGTGCTTCAATTAATCAACCCTTCATTATTTGATGTGAGTTCATGGTTCTTGAATCTGTTTTTCCTTTGTTTATTGACTTAAGAACCAATCAACTTTTTTCTCTGCAAAAAATCTTTTTTATCCACAATTTGGTTTCCATTGGTAATGTACAATTAGCTGTTTATCTGTTTTTTTTCCCTAAACCACCCTTATTACAACTTTTATTTATCCTGAAAATGTGAAATAAAAACCTGAAATTGTGAGCGTGCTTCCTTCATGACTCTATTGGTGGAAACTTAAATCTGAGCAGTTCTTCTTACTAATGCTTCCGTTTTGAGGGCTTACATTTTCTATAACACAACACAAGTAACATGACTACAATGAGAAAAGCTAGTACGAAGACTCAAAAATCACTTGTTCTAAGATGGATTTTTTTTCAGCTGTAGTGATCCACAATACAAAAAGAATTGGTGATGTTGACAAGGACAACTGAGTTTGACAAATATCTGCATTTTTTTCAAATATGCTCCTTGACAGAGTTGCTGTCATTAGCAATTTCACAGTTCATCTGCCAATTGTCAAGCTAAAAGTGATGTTTTACATGTTTTTCACACTTGGTCACTCGAGTTAGGTTTGACTTTATTTTTTCATAGACTTGTTGTGGGCGTCCATGTTATTTGGAAAGAATGCAGTTTATTTTTTGGCACGATATGAAGTTTTTGGATGACTTATAATAAAATTTCAATTTTTATAACATTTTCTGAAATTTCAAGTACTACTGTGATAATGCCTACTTGGTACCACTAAGTTCTAACTTAGTGATAATGCCGAAGTGGGTTTCTAAGGTTCAATTCTATGGTCCTGGTTTTTCATCCTTTCTGATTAGTCATGCGTTTTTGAAAGATGAATGATTCTATCTCATAACTAGGCATGCTTTTCTACAATCCCAAAAACATATATTTTAATTCTCAGGAACCACATGTGATTATTTGAGATAAGTTATTTTTCTAGTCCTGAATTTTTTTTAATATACTTTGTCTTGAATGTCACTCATACCTATCTTTCAACATATCAGGATGAACAGAGAAGGATTTATTTTTATGCTGCGCTCTTTCTTCCATTGAGGAATGTGGTGTACATGGACAATTCAAAAAAGGTATGCTACTTCGCATTTTTTAATACACTTAATGCTTCCCATTTTACCTTCACAATGAAGTCTTTAAGTTTGTTTTGTTAGAAATGAATAACAACCTGAAGATATGTTTATTAAATCATTTTAGTTACCACAATATTTATTTTTATCATTTGATAAGTAAAGGTATTCTTTCAATACTTAAGAACGTATTTAGAAAATATTACTAATAGTAGTTAATCAATTTTACAAAGTTGAATGTGTTCAAAACTTATTTTATTGGTTGGACAATGATAGTATGCTCATTGATATCAGTGATATAGTCATGAGCTTTTAAAAAGTTGTCAAAAAACCTGATTGATGAATGACATTCTTTCAAAATTGTGGTGCCTAATTGAACTTGTTTGTTTTGGCATTAAATTTATTCAAACATATTTTTAATTTGATTTTATGAGTGTGGGGATCATAGGATTGAGAATTTTGAAGTTTAAAATAACTCTAAGGGAGTATAATATATGTTCAGTTAAAATAATTGCTTGCTTTTTATTAAAATAAATAATTAAATTCAAAATTAAATAAGTAAAAAAGAGTATGATCTACTTAAAGTCAATGGTTTGAATGTTCAAACTTCAATCTAGATGAACAAAGATATGTTATGATGGTTAATGATGTTTTCAAGCTCCATTTGCATTTAAACAAAAAATCATGATGTTAATAAAAAAGATCTCTATATCAAATAAAGCTTATATTATTGATATAAAATGCTTATTAGAAACATTATTTTCAAAAACAAAAATTTCTTTATTGAACACCAAAGTGGGTTTGTGATTATTCCCTCAAGCTCTTGTTTGTTTTACCTCCTCAAGCTTTATCATGTCGTTTGTTATTAGAAAGGACTTGATTGTGCTTGGATCGTAAGAAATACTCTTTGGTAGTTAAAGTGTAATAATCTTTGAAGATTTGTGTACTCAGCCTCACTAATTTCAATTAAAAGACTTGTTTTCAAAGCAAAGAAAACTTTTCCCTTAGAATATCGATCAAACAAAACATTAATTGTGAGACTAGAACGAATTTGCATTACCAAGAACATGCCTTCATTGCATTAGGGTAGATTAGCTTAATGGAACATAGACATCGTTGCGGTCTTTCCTTTAACTTATTCTTTAAATCATAGTACATCAACTCATTTTTAAATGTTCTATGTATTGAATTTTTTTATTGATTATGTCTTGCTATGGAAAATTCTAAATATTTATCTTTCTTATTATGATTATCAAGTTGATTCCATTTAATATGCTCAAATCATCTATGTCAATTCTCCTTACATTTGTTCATGTTGCACATATTTTATCCCAAATAAAGAATGCATCATCATAAAAATTATTTTCTTTGTTGTTTTGAATTTATGAGTGTTGTATCCGTAGTCATTGCATTGTTTGTTTGATGACAACAAAATTATTATGTTATATTTATTTATGTTTTTCATAAATGTTATTTTTATATCATGCATCTTAAGTATACATAGATTATTTATGTTAAGAGCTTGATCAATTGGCTTCAAGAATTTAATGATAGTGTTTTAGTATAAATTGTAACTAACTCTAAGAGAAACATATGCTTATGCACCACTTAGGAGATCATTATTGAGTCATTTTTATTGACAATAGAATATAAAAAATATAATTATTATTTTGAAGCACTTAGATATTTTCATTTATGTTTACTTATATTTATATATACCTTGATGAATATTAGGAATAATAGTTTATATGTGCATATTATGATCAATTTGCATATATTACATCATTCATTATTATTTTATTTTCTCTTCCTTAAAATAGTTTATTCATAGGGAGTTGTATCATATGTTAAGACTAAATTTATGATTGAAATGATATTGAATTGAGTGAGGTTTGGATTGTCTTTTGTCATATCTTTATTGTCTTCCTTTTCCTTTATGCATGATTACAAATTTGAATAACTCATATCTTATAGTTGTGGGCAAGCATTTAATTGATATAAGCAATTTAAGACGACTCCTACTAAGTTTATTTTTAGTTGGTGTGGTATTGACGTTCTCTTGGATACTCTTGTTTCTAACCATATCTTTCTAGGTAGAACTCATCCTTTTGTATTGAGTACACTCAAAGTTTGGAATAAGATGAATTTTTATAGAAAAAATTGATAGAATTGTATTGTATTGGGATATTGAGGAGAATCCAAAAAAACATTTAAAGTAAATGGAGAAACCTTTTTCTAGGCTGTTTAGAAAAAACTTTGGCCAAGGAATTGAAGAAAGTTTTAAATCATGGTGGAATTGAAAAAAGTTTTGCATCACGGCTCTAGAAGTTTCCAAAGAAATGGTTTTCTTTTAGGAGTATGAATACTAAATGTTGTCATCCATATATACTATTATGAGAAGAAAGAATAAGATTCTTTCAAAACTTATTTGACTTAAGTAAAAAAAATATTTTCTCTTGCCACTTCTTGTGCATTCCTTGATATTGCTAGAAAACTTGTAGTTGGCCTCGACAAGTGAGAAATATTGATCACTAACTTTCTATCTTGTGTAAAGTAATTTCTCAAGTTGATTCTTAATTGTTGATCAATTCAACTAAATTTCATTTATTGTCCATCAAATTTTATTTCATTTGAGACTTTGATTTAATGGTCAAGATTAAATAAATCCATTCATTGCTCCAATTTTTTCATTTATTGATCTTGAGATCTACTTTAATGTGATTTGTTTTACTTCTTGCTTTGTTTTACTTCTTGCCATTCTTAATTCACAAGTGAAGCATACTTTTATCTTTATGAATTTTGTTATCACTTGCCTATCGAGGTCCCCTCAAGGCATGAATATTTCGAGGTAAATTTATATCTTACTAAGGTTCATTTTCTAATTTTATCGAGTGAGGGTCATCATTTAAGACATGTCTCCAGAATGTATGTCAAATCCAAGCAAGTGATCCCTATGTTGTTAAGAATTGTGTTCATAGCAATCCATTTTTTTGTCTTATTTTTGTCTCTTTTCAGAATGTGCAAGTCAAATCCAAGCAAATGATCCCTTTGTTCTCAAGAATCGTGTAGTTCAAACAATCCATTTTTCCTGCTTATTTTTGCTTCTTTTTAGATTGTTTTGGTAGTTCACAATTCTCTCGATTACTACATTTTATTCTCTTTGTTTTTTTGGCCAAGGCCTAATCTACAAAATTATTCTTTATTATTTTATCCTTTTTAAGGCTTTGAACGCCTCCTCTTGCAAGGAAGTTGCAATTTGGAAGAAGTTTTAACTGCCATGAACATTCATGAATTATGTACCTTCATCTTTCGGTCTATCTCATTTTCGATACACAAAAAGTGAGAAATCATTGACACTTTCTTGTAGGAACCACCGATTATATAATGAAATGTTTCGACTTGATAACAATGCTAATTGTGCCCTTTAAAAGTGTGATGCAAACTTCCCTTCTAATCAATTTTGGATCCTTTTAGGACATACTAACCTATTCATTAAAAGTAACAACATTTTGGATAAAAGACTTCAATAGATACTTTTTTAGAGACAATTTTTTATTATAGTTCTTATTTAATGTTTTAAAGTTGAATCTTACCCAATTTTCGTGTTAGATTTCTAGAAGGTGAGGAAAGGCCTATTAACTATTCAAATCCTCTTTTTGCTTAATGCATTAGTTACTCTTCTTGGGATTAGTCTTCTTGATTTTAAAAAAAATGAAAGTTGCGAGACTTCCTTTCTTGTTGTTGGTGGCCTTGGTTTCTTGAGGGAAGGATAAACTTCCTATTCTTGATAGCAACAATCACCTTTTTTCAAGTTTCTTCTTCTACTTGTTAGTTTCCTTCAAGCTCTCAAGATGGACTTAATGAAATTACTCTTCACTTTTATATTGGAGACATCATCTTGTAGTATCATTTCTCATATTGAATTTGTTCTCTAAGCAACAAAATTAGGAGTTTTGTTAATTAAAAATTTTAATAACTTGTCTATATTGATTGAAGTGTTGAATAGAGATAATAGCTTTTTCATGACAACTAACTATAAAGGGTGCTTTAGGTTGTCCTTTGAGAAATCAATGAAGCCTTCAATTTCTATTAAGATCCAAGATGAAGATATATCTTTGGTTCTAGTCTAGTTCAGAAGATGGCATTTTAAAGCACTTTCTTCCATTGTGTCTCTTGAATTGCTTGGATTCAAGATAGGTGGAATTCTCTACTATCTTGAACATAAATAAAAACTTGTTTGATGACCATTTGTAGTTATTGTTCTCTAGAACTTGTTTAAAGATATGCATTGAGACTATCATATTAGGTTTTCGAGTTATTGTTCTTCAATACTTGGTTAAAGGCATACACCAAGGCTATCGTACTAGGTGCCAATTAAGCTCGGATGATGCCAATGGAGCTCATCATCTCAATAAAAAATAGTTGAAAATGTTTAAAAAGGCCATATAAAAGAGGTAACAGAGTGCAGTGTTGCTCCTCTTTCTAAGGAGATAACAGAGTGATATTGGGATGTGGTTTAAAAACATGAGGATTGACAAAGATGTCTTTTGTTGTGATTCTTGATGGGTGAAAATTTTCGTTCTCCGTGAAGTTTGAGGTTATTGAGTTCTTTACTTTCAATTTGGGGTTTGTATTTGTTGTAGTCTTATTTACAAGAGCCAAGTGTGAGCACACTTTGTTGTCAACAATGCAAGGGAGCAAAAAGGCTATTGGAAGGCAAAGGAGTGTACATTGAAATATTTGATTGAAAATCTGAAAGTTTTTCATCTTACTTTTGACAGATCTATACCATTAGATTGATCCAACAAAAGGATAATCACATGCTTGTAACCTTATCTTTTTGTTTTTTCATAAAAAAATTTGTCCAATCATATTTAACACAATAATTGGTTTGAAAGAAAAAATAATGATGATAAAAAGATATACACTTTTGCATAAATGTTTATTTTATTGTTATTAATCTTGATTATGCAATTTTATAGTTTAAACAAAAGAAAAATTGCATGCACATATTCGAGGACTACCTCCTCAAATGAGTCTCTTTAGATTTAAGACTCCTTACCCACTTTGAACATTTCTTGTGCTCGAACCTACTAGAAGAATATTGAAAAATAAATTCAATTATTCTCTAAGAAGAGCTCCATCTTCGACTTATAGAATACTGTCCTTGAGAGCTCTTTAGTATACTACAGACCTCTAAAGCCCTTTCAAGAGAATGGGCAATTTTATTTCAACTATTCTCCTTGGGTCCAAAGTAGAGCTTCTCTTTTTGCCAATCTCCTTTATCCATGTAAGGTGTATTGGTCTACAATGGTTGGGCATGATTTTTTAGTTTGGTGATGCTTTTTTGGATGGAGGTGATTTCATTTTTAAGCTGCCCTTGAGGTCTAGGGATTAGACAATATTGGTCCTTAATCCCTAGGTCTTCAGTGGAATGTTCTCGTCATATTGGTTCTTAATAGTTTTCTTCATCTTAGCTAGAGCACCGTTGATAGGTTTGTGAAAAAGTAGCCAAGTAATTCTAACAATCTTGAGATCCCTTGATAAATTCTAGATTTCTTTAAGATTTTGCCTTATGGCCTCTTTTAAATCATCTAGGACAACAATTGTCATCAAATTCAATAGTAAGAGGATACATTGTTCTTGGCAAAAATTGTCTTCCTTAATGATTCAATTGACATCCTCCTTTTGAGAATCTGGATTCTTAAGAGGATCTTTTGGATTCTCAGCCAAAGGAAATTTATCATTTTAAGTCAATCCCAATTGTTCCCTTTGATTTTTGTCATGAAACAATTAGTTCAGCTTTCTTGGTAGTTTAGAGTATCCTCTTCCCACCTCTTTTACCTCTGAGAGATTTTAGTTGTCTCAATCTCAACTAAGGGCAAAGGAATTTCTATTTTCCCAAGTAGTGACAAAGTTTGCTCTCTTGAAGCAGAAGTAGTGAATACCTTATGAACAATAAGAGGTCATCTTATGACGAGCCTATATGCTCAATTGTTGGCAAAGTTACAAAATCTCATTTGTTTGGTTCTTTCTCAATTTCTCTTTGGCCTCAGTCTCTTCTCTTTTCTATTTTTTAAAGGAACCTTGATTAAAGGAAGATCATCTTAAACCATGAGCATTGCATTAACTATATCCATAATAGTGATTCCTTTTCTTAGAGAGTTTAAAGGTTGGTTGATGAAGGTTAGTCTTATCTTAATCACCTAGATTTAAAATAGTGGATGATAAGTAACTAACTCATATCTGATAAGTTAATTGCCTCAATTTGAAATTTTTAATTGCATTTTATTTTTTGTTATTTTTATACTCTTAAGTGTGTGTCTAATGAGCAAGCAATTCTTTTTTTCAATATAAATAATTACCAAGAGTTTGGGGTAATCATTGATCCATATCTTTGTGGCTAGTTTATCAAGGTTAATTACTCTAGTTTAGTTCATCAAGGTCATCCCTTTGAGTCTAGTTCCTTGAGACTCATCTTTTGAGACCAGTCTGACAAATATACTATGCATGAAGATCATGTTTTCATGTTTGTTCAAATAGCTTAGGTTTAGTTTCATCAAACCTTTACTAAGCACATGGAGTTTGTTAATTGCATCAATGTGACACTTTAACTAGTTTGATTAGTGATTCTAAGGATAATAATAAGTTCATTTATATTGACGAAAGATATTAACAAATGATGTATGCCAATGCTAGTCAGGTAGGCCATTATAATTGGATGTTATTTGTCATTTTTTATATGTGAAATTGAGTTCAACCTATGTTGCTAATTTCTTTAGCTATAATTAAACTTATAAGGTCTCAATTAGGCCACTTATTTATTTAGAGCTAATGTCTATATTTTGATTTAGAGAATATAAAGAGAAAAGATATATTTACTTTATTGATAGTTTTTTTTCTTTATTTGTATTCTTCTTAACAGAGGTTGTCTATTATGTTCATATTTTTTTTTCTTCTTTAGTCATACTCATCTAGTGAGCATCTTTAGCTTTTTTCCTCTCCTGTGCTTTATAATCTTCCTCTAATATTTAATAAAAATAAGTTTTTGTTATATTCTCATAAATTCATAAGTTGTATCGATACATATAAAGTTGAAGGATTCTTATCTAAGAAGGGTTAGCATAAACAGTATTTAAAAACATCATGTGTAGCAATTTCATTTATGTCAGAAAGATTCTTTTTGTAAAGACACATTTAGCAGCTCACTGTTAATGAGTGAAGAAAGAATAGCTGTATGTTAAGGAATGCTACCATCAATGTAACCTAGAAAACCGAAAGAAAGGAACAAGTTGAGTTTTTAGTAGGAGGTAGTTGAAAGCCAGTTATTAGAAAGTGAGATATTCTTGGGAGTAGGAAAAAATAAGGAAGTAGAAAAGAGGGACTTAACCTTATTCTTAGATGAAGTGAATATGTTGTGATGGAAACATAAGAGGAAGATCATAAAAATGATTTAAGCAAGAAAGGATAAGACAATATGCTATGGTCCATAATAGCAAATGGTAGAAACCTTTTTGCAATCAACATATAGGATAAATATTGTTACAAGAATACTGAAGTTCATAGAGGATAAATGTTGTTACATAAATACTGTATAAAGATGTTGAATATTCTACTATAACTAATCTAGATGATTAGTTGAGCTAACAAAACATATGGACTAACTAATCATTAAAAGCACTTTTAAGCTTAAGGATTGAAGTTAATACAAAATTATTAATATATAAAAGAAATTATATGGCCAATAGGGCAAAGAAACACTTTCTCTAGTTGTATGTGTTTTTTGGGGGCTTCTCAAAGAAATTTGTTGCTTTTGTTTTACCTGAAATCCTCACTTTAGCATTATTTTCATCTCTTGATGTAAATGGTTACACTTGAATTTTCTAAAGATAGTATAATTGCACAAATCTTGAAGCTCTAAATATATGCTTGGGTCTTGTTTGATCAATTGTAAAATTCCTGATAAATAGCTTTTTAGGACAATGCAGCTATCGACATTATCTTTTTAGAATTCTTTTGGAACCTTACTAAGGTGCTTGTTTATTTGAAGAAGATCTGATTGAAAACTTGTTTTGATTATGAAATCTTGGTTTACAAATGGTTGCGTAAAAGAAGCACTGATTGCAGCCATTTAAACTGAGCTTTGAACTAAGAATCATCAAAAGAATGTTTGGATAGGCCATCTCTTTGATGGCCATTAATCTATTCCTGCATTAATGGCCAAGCATGAAGCTCTATACTTTTTGTAGTTGTTAAAATTATATGTTTTGACATTCCACTTGTAGATTCTTCTGACTTCTCTATCCAAGAATATCCCAATGTGATAACTTTTTCTTTCTTTATGCGGGAGTAAGGTTATTTTGGTAGTCAAGAGATCCTGATTTGAGTTCAAGATCCTTGCTTAGGTAGCATTTAGAAATGAAATATGGAATTAGAAAGTCCAGAAACATGAGTTCAGTTGGGTCTACTCTCATCCTTTGAAATGCTATGGAAACTTGTTATTACCTTCATCTTTTTTCATCTTAACCTATCATGTTCCGTACTTCAAAGGTTTCCTGTTGAAAGATATTTCTTTTATTATAGTGAACTTGTGAAGAATTCGTTGGTAGGGATCTATTTGATTTGTAAGTTAATGATTGACATGTTCCACTGCTACCCTTGCTCTCCCGAGAAACATTTACGAACTTAATACTTTGATGCAATTCTTTGCACAGATTTCATTGTGGCATTTGATGTAATCGTTATGCCGTTAAAACATTTATGTGCCATGAAATTGTTAGATGTAAGTTTTTTTTTTAAAAAATGATACAAATATTTTATTATTCATCTAACATATTACGATCTTTATGTTCCTTTTGCGGTTGTTTGACTGAATTTGTTTCTGAATTTCGTTATCTGATTTGCAGATTGCTGTTACTAGTTTTATCATACGAAGCTCTCTCAAGTTAAAAACTAATGATGCTGAAATGGTCAGTTGTAATGATGAAATCAGCAGTCACAAGCATCAGTCAGGGCAATGAAATTTTCTACTTCCATCATCATATTTATTAATATACACATTTTTTTCTAGGTGTCGGCTTTACATCTTGCAGCAGAAAGATTTCTTTCTTTAATCCTCTTAATGGAATCAGACAAGGAGTCTGTATCATCTGAAATCAAACTTCAGGATGATTTCCTCAACATACCCCCAACTTCTGCAAAGCGGGTATTGGCAGGTAGACGAGAAACTTTTTCCGCCGTTGATTTTGTCTCCTTTTCTTTTTTATTGTGATTTGTATGCTATTCATTATCCTTAAATTATACTAGTTGAGGCTCTAGCACCCTGTAGTGATTCTGGGCTGAGGTGAGCAGATGGTCAATTTTAGCACTTCAATTCCTTTGGAATGATAACAGTGCTCATGCCGAAATGAAAGTTTCCTTAAATCGTACCTCACCTCTTGCCTAAGGCAACTCAGGGAAGTTGTGCATTATATTGGGAATTGACAATCTGATTTTTCTTTTCCTTTTTTTAATATTTCCTTTTTAATCTATGCTTTAAAATTTTTATCAAAATCCTATGTCTGACTTTATTCATTGTGAAGAATGACAAACAAATTCAAGTAGGGAATTTTTACTTGTGTTCAAACTAACAGAAGCTTTTGTGTCTAACATACTTTGATTCTTTTAATCTCTATTGGTTAATTTCTATTATTTACAAAAGAATACATTTTATCCAATCACTTGCATTGTGATGTAACTAAGATTTTTGATTTGTACTTATAAAGATTGTCATTAAATGTAAATTTAATTATCTCAATTAGAACTGTTTTAATAGTGTTGAGCATTTTATTCAGGTGACTTTTGGGAGCATTTGATTTAGAAAAGTTCCTATGTTTATAGATCAAATATGTTGTCCAAAATTACAAACAAAGGAATGTTTTAGGAGCAAAACAAAATGAACATGTCTTTTAAAATATCAAATTTACTTGAGAGGTTGGCAAGGTTGTTTGCTAGTAGATTAACTTATTTTTACAATTTGGATCAGCATTGAAAGTTGAATCTATTATTCTAAGAATTTTAGAAATTGTTTTATGCTTAACTTAAAATAGCTCATATGCATTCAATTTGTTTTATTCTGACATTTATTTGTGTACTTAATTTTTTAAATTACTTTTTTATTCAATTAAATATTTTTGTAGATATATCAGTGATCCTAACTCAATCCAATTTTCTTTGATTGTGGGCTTTATAATTTAGACATTTTACCACAATCTTAATATCCATGAACTGCATGTGGTGCTTATGACTTGAAATCAATCACAATAATAAGATCATGCTTCCTACATTTAATCATGGTATTCCTTTGGAGTATTAATCATATGAAAATAAGAGAAGGGAATTCATAGGCATAGTATCTTACGACTTTATATCTTTGAGGTTTAATGTGTCTAAGATTATTAGGTTTGATTTAATTAATAATCAGTCACTTTAGTTCATTAATATTTTGAAATAGATAAGTAAAATGAGACATTGTATTGCAAGACTTATGATCTCCTTTAGAAATTAGTTAATAAACTACAATAGTCATACAATGGTTAATTCAAAGTCCCTAAGAAGGGTGTTTAGGTTCTTTAAATTAATTTTTTTTATATATTAGTTTACAATCTTTTTGAGTTTCTAGTGATTTCTCTCTTTGTTTGAATTGTGAAAATGTTGAGATGGAAATTTTTTATATCTATTCTTAGTTTGAATTTCAAAGTTAAAAGATATAGTCATTTTTATTTGCACTCATCTCATTGGTTTTATATAGTTGAGAAAAGTGTAAATCTATGAGAAGGGCAATAGATTAAAATATATTTTTGAAGTAGATAATGGATTTGAGGAATTTAGCTTGCTTTAATGAGAACAAGTGAACGAGTGTAGGGAGACAAACTCTTTGTCATAGGCTAAAGCAAAGAAATGTAGAGAGGACATCCTAAAGAAGTAAACAAGAGAGAAAAAAAGGAAGACCTCTATTGGAGAGAGGAAAAGAAAGGTCATCCAAGAGAGAGAGGGTGAGTTTAGGCTCAGACTAATTCATTGAAGTGAACTTGTTTAGTCAACCTTGTTGAAATCTTTAACCCTTGGAGGTTATTTATAAATAAGCAAGTTGGTGAAATTTGCTACAATGGCTGATGTCCTTTCCCCGCATGTGTAGTTTTATGATTGACAGCTAGTTTTTATGAGACAAAGTCAAGCATTGGGCATTGTTTTCTCAAATGAAAATATTTTAGTAATGTTTACAACTCAATATTCAAAGCAATATAAGCATCACTCAATTCATCATAATGAATATTTATTGCTTTTACAAAATTGCCAAATGAGCTGTCCTCATAATGATGGCTATAAATTAGGTAGGTTTTAACATATTTGTAAAACTATTTCTTTTTTTATTCCTCATTTTACCTTTACTCCTCTGCTTGTAATCATCTTTACAAAGTTTTTTATTGTGTAACCTTTCCAAGTTTTTTAATATCACAATCAACATTTTAGTGAACAATTTTTTTATGTAGAGCTAAAAAGGTCACAAAAAAGAATACTTGAACTTTTGGAATCTTAACAAACTAATCTTTGAAATCTATGTTGGAGAGAGGTTTCAAGGGAATAGCATGTAGCAACTAGTTTCCATAATTATAAACTAATGCTTTGAATGAATCATTCTATTTTCCATGATGAGGAGTTGTTCCTTTGAATAAGGGAGGGTTATACGTCTTAAGCATTTCAAGTTGATGAAATGTTCTTCCAGTGTTATGAACTATGTCAGGATGGATCTCCTGCAAGGTATTTATCTTTATCATTGGAGACATATTTTGCTAGCAAGTGTTGAGTTGTATGGCACATAAGGATGGGGAAGTTGTTGAATTGTGAATGAGAGAGTGAATCACTTCAGTAATAAGGCATGAAAAAGTAAGTATAATTGGTTTTTAGGTGGTATGGCAAATACTATAATCTAAAACTAGCTCTAGGCAAATGGTTGGGTCTCCCTTGTTACATTCTTTTTCGAAATGGGTGAACAAAACTTTACAATGGATCTATATAAGCTTATTTTCGTACCTCATATAAGGTGAACTTTGGTTGAAAAGAGTCCACGCAATACTAAACTCAAAAGGGTCTTATACCAACACTTCAAAAGATGTTACAATACTCCCAAAGAGTTCTATAGAAATTGCTCACAAAAGCTATACATTTTTTTATGCTAAAAGTAAATTATAGAAAAATATGAATAATTTTTTTAATAGAAGATGTCTTTAAATTACTTAGAGATCACAAAAAGATAATAATAAGGAAAGAAGTCAAAAACTTATATGAAGAAAAGTTATTCTTAAAAAAAAGAATTCCAAGGTGCGGTCCTTGCCTTATATGAAACCAAAGTTGGAAGTCATCAAACTCAATTATTTAGAGCAATTAACACGATTCAAGTTGTTGTACAAATAAATTCAAATATGTTTCCTACAGGTGGTAGTTATAGCTACTTTATTACGTTGATGGGTAAATGCTTTAAGACAAGACTACACAAAAGTTTGAAGTAAAAGTCTTGGATTATGCTTCTCTCTAGAAGTATTAAGAATATATTGTGGTTTCTTATTTAAAGAAATCTAGAAAAACCTAACAAATCTTTTGATTACTTATCCTAGATAGTGCTTTGGGAGACTTGTTGTCTCAATATGATGTGAATAGTGTGCTATAACTTGAATTTAAATTGGAATTTTGTAGATTAGAAAAACATCTAAATAAATAAATTAAATAGCAAAAATATTAGATGAAATACCTTTAGCGCATAGTTTTGTCGGCATGAAAATTTTCTCATCCGTAATACACTAGAGTGAATTGTTTTGTAATCAAACCTTTAAGTTATCTTTTATGATTTGTGAAGACTTGATAAATTTGGTGTATTTATATTGAAATATGTAAAAATATAATTTTAATAAATTAAGAGACTTTTGAGAAGTTTTTGAAATGCCTTTTGATTTTAAGTTTCTTTTTAACCAAAATGCTGGTCACCAACATAACTCAAATTGCAATAAACAGTAAGTAATTTTTATATGAATTATGTTAACAATTTGAATTTTGCTTAATCTTGAGCTTGGATCATTATCTTGGTGATCTTAAACATTATCTCAAGATTTTAAATGCATCAAATCATCTTCCTTTACTTATGGCCTAATATTTATTGTCTATTGGATTTTGGTATTTGTTTTGATCACATTCTATTTGTATTTATATCACTTGGTTTTCTCAACTTGAATATTTCAAACATTATGACAAAGTAGAGTTTGGTAGATTTCTTTGTGACTATTTATGTCGTAATATTTATAATCCTTATTATTATTTTTGTCAATGTACTTTTCTTATTGAGGAAATTCAAAAAAAAAAAAAAAAAGAAGGCTTTAACGCATGTTTGAAGTGCATAACTTTACTTTTAGTCAATATTTTGCTAAAAATTTCTACTTTAGAGTACGTTTTTGGTTGAAGCTCTGGTCTGTCACTTGTCAAGACTTAGCTACGGATGGACCTGCACTAAGTTCATATTTGATCTACGTCTGACTTTACTTATTATGTTAATTTTTTAGATATTTTTAAAATTTAAGCACGTGTTTTTTTTCTTGTTTTAATGTTATGCTCTTCAGGAATGCTTTTAAGGGAAATAAAAACTTACTGGCGTGTTGCTTTGTTGATCTCCACTCTTTTGTATTCAATACCCATAAATGCTGGTAATTCTCTGATCAATGAATCAGAAAGGAGGAAAGAAATTTTCATAAAAGTTGAGAAGACCATTTGTGATCTTGGTATGTGACAAACTTTGCTAATTTAATTTCAATTGAGGTACATCTCATGGATACAAAGTTGTTCTATCATGCATAAATTGGGAGCATCTAATTTAGAACATAATTGTTTTATTAGTATCTATTTATTATTTTTATCTAAATTACAACATTAGTTATTAATTTTGTTTGTTTACTTGGTTTAATGTCATTATATTGATGAGTTTTAGCAAATGCAATGTGTTCCACTGAGTGCAGTGAGCTTAGTGTACTGAGATGAGGGAGTCTAGGAAATGGTTCTCCATACATGTAGAAGCTATTTTAAAGTCGTATTAGAGTGATAAAATTGTAAATGTATATAATATTATCTAAACATATCATCACTAAACCTAACAATCACATTTTTGGTATAACTTTCATGACTTTGTATTTTTTTTTGTTTTTTTAGGACTTGACAACATTTGGAAGATGAAACCATTGCTTGATGGAAGGGCAATAATGAGTGTTTTGCAGCTTAAAGGCGGAGGGCCTATCATAGGGGAATGGGTGCTTATCCTTGATTTTGTTGTAAACACAAGTGCTTGTTTTGCTAACATTTTAACAAAGTTTTTTCAAAATTATTCTTGCAGCAACAAAGGATGCTCAAGTGGCAACTTGTTAATCCTAAGGCCACAGAAGAAGAATGTATTGATTGGATGAAGCAGTCTCAGGTGAAAAGAGCTAAGCTTGATTGTTGTATTTGAAGTCTTCTAAAATTAAATTTTTTTTTATCACTCCCCAAGATTTCTTTTTATAGAATATTAGATACTCATTTTTTTAACTTTTATGTATACAATTTTTATTAAGTCTAATATGTAAAATTTTAAATTATGCAATAGTTGTAGAAAAAGAATCTTAGAAAAGAAATAGAAAGCATTCAATGAAAAGTTTGGTGGGTTTTTTATTTTCATCATGTCAATTTGTTTTGTAATCTAATAGAAAAATTATGAATTTTGTTTGCTAACTTTTATTGATATATTTTTTTAATAGATTTGTTAAAATATTTATTTGTAGAATATATTTTTTTATTTTTTTTAATTTATGATATTTTATTGAGTTTATAGTTGTTCAAATGTATCAATATTTAATTATGATTAATTGTCTTTAATTTATCATTGTTGATCAATACAATTCTTAACATTTGACATCAATGCTGTTTGAGTTGGACCATCATTGATTATTAACGGTGATAATAATTATTGTTTATCTTTGTTGATTATTATTTATGATGGTTGACCTCTTAAGGTGATTATTATTGCATATAGTCATAAATAATTATTATTGACAATCATTATTATTATTATTATTATTATTATTATTATTAATTATTTTAGTTGAAGATAAATCACTTCAATTTAATTTTATCTGCATTGATTGATTTCATTTTTTTATTATGTATATAGTCATTTTTTTAATCATTTTTTTAATCATTTTTTGACGACCTTGAACAAATGTGATAAGTAAAATAAATGAAATTAACAACTAAAAAAATATTATCAAAACATAAAGAGCTTTCATATTTTGAAAATTAAATACTTCAGATTGCTTCGGTTTTCAAAACCGGTGCCCAAAATGAAGCCTACAAGCATACAGACTGCAAAACGCATCTTTTGTTACGGCAGGCAGGGCGGTATCTAGCTTGCTGCGAACGGTCTAAGAAGGGCAGTAGATCAAGAGCAGCTGCAGTAGCGGAGGGGTTGCCATTGTTCTCTTTGGGCGCCTCCGCTTCCCTTTTTGGTTCTTTATGAAACCCTAGTTCTGCAGCGATAGCTACTAAGATTATATTCGGACTACTCTCCTTCGGAACGACAGCTCCTCCCACAGCCGCCAGCATCACCATACTTCCTTTGGTCCCATTGCCATCGTTCCTTCAATACTTTCTCCTTGATAATTCATTCGTCTTCTACCAGCGTTGGATCCGGCTTTTATTCAACACATTTTCCTCGGTTGCAACAACTTAGTAAACGCTGCGGCCTTAGCGTCTGCAGTGGCTACTCCATTCCTGTCTTCCGCTCCATCTGCCTTTGCAGCACTTCAACGACAACCTTGGGAACGCCTGTCTCTTCCCCTTGCTCATCTCCTTTGTCGCTGTCTTCAAAATTATCATGCTCATTTGGAAGTTGCCTTTTCTCCTCTTGCTTTTCCACTATTGCCTCAGCTTCTACTTCCTTTTCATCCCTTCCTGTTACTAACTCTACTACCTCCTCTTTTCGTTTGGAACTTCAGCTCCTCAATCATTTAGCATCGATAGCATAGCATCCATAGTTATTTCTTCTACTTTTTTCAACATTATCCTTTTCTACGACAACTTCTGCCACGGCTTTGTTCACATCATTTGCTTCCTTCTAGGGCACCGTAGGGATCTTCAACAGCGACTATTCCTAGTACTACTAGGTCTTCAGATGCCTCAGCCACTTCTGCTTTAGCTACTGTTTCTTATATCAAGCATCAATGTCTTCAGCATTTGCACCACAGTTCCTTTGTTTGGAGTTCCTGTCTCATTTGCTCTGCAGGCACCGGTCACAGCAGCTGCAGCAATTAGTTCAGCAGTCATTACCACTAGTAATTTTCCAAGTTTTACTAAGTCATGAACCCTTGCAGTTTCTACTTCAGCATCCGCAGCATTGCCCTTGCTGTCATCTTTTGACGTTTGGTGAGCTTCCTTTCTGGTCTAGAAATTTGGCATACTTTTTTTAAGCACGACAATATTATAATGCCGTTAAGGTAATTTGTTTACTGATAGTAATGTTGAATTAATTTACATGATATCTCAGCTGTTAATGCATCTTTCTTATTCTTATACTTCTCTGTTTATCTCATTTTTGCTGATAGCTAGTTTAATAACATTGGTTTAAAGTGCATAAATTAATTCTATGAATATACTTAGTACAATTTTATTTGCTATCATTTTTTTTTTGTGTACAATTTGTCTTGTATTCTTTTGAAACATTTTTGTAATATTTTACTTTTTCTTATTCTTGATTTCTGGCATTTGTGGTGTGGATATCATGATCATAGGTAATAGACATCTTAGACTTACTAAACTTTATCTCAATGATTTTAAGTAGGATCTTTTTTGTTCAATTGACTCTAATTCATCTTGACTCTTCCAAAACTCAATTAATGATTTCTTAACATTTTTGGTCTCACCTACAACAACATTCATAATGTTCTTTGATCATGCTTACCTATAGATCATGCATGCCATCTATCCATTTTCTAACCTTAACATATATAATTTTGGCTTTAATTGTTTCTTTTTTGTACTCCCTAATAGGCTACCACACCAAGAAGGCACCTTTGCTTTGTGTCCTACTTGTATTGAAGCTCCTTTTGTTAGCATTATGTAATTATGTTGCATTGTGTTTTTAATTTGTGCATGCCCTTGTTTGTCCTTTTATCTTCTTCTATGTTTGTAGGTTATTATGATATATGAAGCCAATGGTTGTAAATCATATATAAGTAGTTGTTGCTTGTCCAAATCAATGCTTTTTTTGTAAAATTCATATTAATACTTTTTGTTTTGTGTATATGGATATATTGCAATCACATGCCCTTTTACTTAAGAATCTCGAGAGGGAAACCTCTAGCCCTAAGCTTGAAAAAGAGGACATTTGATAGTTGATGGTGAGCTTGAAGCTAGGTTTGTATAATTGAACGATTGTGTTGAATGCCCCAACATCTGCTAGACCCAACATAATGAATTATGCCTGAGTGTGATAATGTTCATCTTGATACAACTCTTGTAGATCAATGATTGGTGAAGAATCTTAATAACTTTATTTGAATATGTGAGAAGGCCTACAAAATAATTCTTCTTAGTGGGAGAAGTATCTCATCTTTTATTGCCAAGGACTTAATATTAGCCCCTTTCTCGACATGAGCCTATATCAAGTATTGTCAATTGACACCTCTTTGATCGAGGGTGATCAAAGTTTCTTAGATTTGATTTATTTTGGCACGTGCAATGACAAAGTTTGTCGTGATTTTCTACTAATGGAGGTGAAATAGCCTTTTTAGGCTATCCTTTAATGTATGGATAGTCTCCCACTTAATAACAAAAAATGAAAAGGTCTTTATATATCCCTCTATACCAACTAAGCTTGAAAGCTCAAATTTATAATAGCTTAATATTATTGTTGATTATGATCTCCACAAATATGTTAGAAATCGAACAAAATTATTTGCATAAGTTGTGACACAATCCAATCATTTTAAGAACTACACATGTGGTTGGAAGATATATTAGAATTCTAAGAAATTTTCTTAGATGACTTTTGAAATGATATATCCCTTCTATGAGACATATAACATGCCATTAACCTTGTTCATAGATTGATATCCTAAACCTGCATATAGTCAAATTACCTCACTTTAATAGGTCATGTTGTGTTGGCAAGTTGGTGAACTATTCTTATGATGACATGCCTAAGAAAGCCTTCTCTTATATGTTGTTTTTCCCTTAATGCTTAAAAAATGTGTTGATAATGTGCATTTGTAATTAAGCCATTAAAAATGTTGTAATTTATGATTCTTGGTAGTGCATTATAACTTTTTTGACCAAATTATTGGGACTATAATTTCTAAAAGTTTAACTTCAAAAGTGGAGATCACTTATTTAGGATTGACAGATTAGTGTAAAATATTTATCTAAAATAATGAATGATTTATATAAGTAGAAGGTCATTTCTTTTGATTTTGCCTAGTTGATGCAGAGCAAAATGTTATTATGTATACTTATTCATGTAAAAAGTCGGCAAGGTTATTTTTCATATAATCGGTTGGCCAAAGAGCGATTATAGTTTGGAAAACTAGTTTTATTATTTGTTGTTGCTTTATTGTGGCTGTGTGATCAAAATCTTGTCAAATAGATGCTTTGCTTCATGTGTTTGATGATAAGCTTGTGAGGTATATTTGAGAGTTTGAAGTTTTTCTTTGTGTATTTTTTTCTTGCAGCTGAGCCAAAGCGAGAAAAGAGGTTAAGTAGAGCTTTTCTTTTTTTCTATTATGGAGTTGGGTCTCTTTTTATGCTTAAAAAAATAATTCTTCTTAGAGGGTTCGAGGTAGAAGCCATAGATGGAGAAACCTTAGAGCCATCGCTAGAGGCGACTCTGGTGTAGCTTGTAGAGAGCAAAAATTGTGCATAAGTTGTACGAGGGTTTTCCCTTGGTGGATATTGAACTAGTTAATGATTGGGAAACTATGCCTTTTGATTTTGTTGATATCAAGAAGCCTGGAAGACTCTAGATTTTAAAAGGATTTTTGGTGTTTTGATCGTTCTTTCCATGACAGCTTTCTTTGACATTCAATGTAAGTAGGGAATTATTCTCTTGATCATTGTTTGGGGGAATAAGCTTCTTCAACAGGAGTTATAGTTGAGGTGTTGCTTGAAATTAAGAGAAGGGAGAAGAAGAGGAAGGGTAAAAGGAAGAGTGTTCTAGATGTTTTGTGTTCAATGAGAATTTGGAGAGGAACAATATGAAATGGTTTGTGGGAAAGTTTTATTTTTTGTTTAAGATAATGAAAATTTGTACTTGACTCTAATCTATTGTAAGAAAAGGGATGAGAGGAAATGTTTTAGAATGCCTTTCTCTTATCTCAACTAGAGGTAGAGGCATGCTCTATGTTGTGGTCGTAATAGAGGTTGAAGGGCTCCATTAATTGACTGATGGATAAGCTAAAGAAATATCCTTTGGAACTAGTTGTAGTAGAGAAACTCATATTATTATTTGATGCCCTTGTAAACGTTGAGAGTTTTAGGCTTTTCCTCAAACAATATGCTTGACTGTCTATTGGAGGATCGATGCTTAATTGGAGAACGTGATTAGAGAGGATAACTCAAGTATTATGGTCAAAAGTAATTTCATTGAGTCTGTCTCTAGAGGTATGCTTTTGATTGAGAGCCAAATGAAGGTGAAAAGCAGAAGAGAATTTAGAAAAAGGCTTCATTACTGTTACGAAGAACAAGATGATTCTTTTGTTTGAGATTCACTATGCCATGAGAGATTAGGATGAAAGCCTAATTACCTTTGTTGAAAAAATGAAGAGGATAACTCTCCAAAAGGAGAGAAGGATACAAAGTGGAAAGAACTTTTGACAATTTAGAGTTGGGCTAGGTGTATGCTTTTTGTTCTTTGAAGAAGGAACTTTTCTTTTTGATCTGTAAATTAAGATGGTAGAGACGTCTTGCTAGTTTATGTAGGAGATAGATTTGTCAAAGATTTTTTGCAAAGATTTGAAGGGGGTATTGAACTAGTGACGTTTTAGTTATTAGGACATGACTTAATAATTATTCAAGTCTAGCAAGAATCCTCATGTCAACTTGTTTGAGGGCATCTTTGATTTATTGGATAAAAGAGTGAAGGGGCTAACTTTCAAGCCGTTTTAAGTTAAGGAGAGTTTCAAAAACCTTGAGTTTAATGCAATTTTTGAAAGTTGAAATAAGTAACTTTTGAATTGGTCAAAAGATGAAATAGATTTGGCCAAAGCCATTTTGAACTAGTTAAAAGTGGAAAAGTTTTTATATTTGACATGTCCATTAATTACATGTAGACTAGTCATGGTTTCAATTTCATGAAGACTGATATAGCATTTAAAACATTCGTAAAAGAAAGTGAAGGAGAATTTCATCCGAGATTAGAGAGATTTTCTTTATGTTATGTGGGTTGTACTCATAGTGAGACCATAGGAAATGAGTTTGTTTATCTCAGGTGTTTTATCATATTACATAAGATAGAATATAGGTAAGATGGTTAGATGAATATGATGGTGGAATTATTAGAATTTCAAATGTTTGTCAGATAAATAACGTTATAGATGTTGGGTTGGGATTGGATGGTAAGGAGTAATAAAGAGTTAGTGTGCATGTTGGTCGAAGTTGGGGAAGGATAAATGAAGCTTGTATTTTAGAAGAGATGACAAGGGAGTAAAGCTCAAGTATTGTTAAAGTAGGCAGCTAATCTTCAAGGATAGAAATAGAAAGAGGATGGGTCATCATTAGGGGCCTTAAAGTGAGGTAATTCAACTTTGGTTTGTTTCATAATAAAAAAAGGTAAAATAGAGTGAGTTCTCATGAAGTGCTTCATTTGTTGTGAGAACAAATGAAAAAGAGTATTCAAAGATGAAGTGGAAGGTTAAAAAACTCGTGGTGGCAAAGATCAAGGTTTTGTTGCTTTTCTCTTGAGCAAGAGGATTTAGAGATTCTTTTGAGGTCAATGACTCTACTACTTTATTTCTTATTTTTAATTTTCTTATTAATTTTTATAAATGGTTTGTGAAAAATGTTGATATAAATTATGAATTCATTATTATATAGTTAGAGCTTTTTTGAGATTTTAGGAGATTAGAAAACAAGTGGGGAGAGAGAGCTTAAGATTCTTGTACCCAAGTGATTGAAAAAATGAGATAAAACCCTTGTTGAGAAGTACAATGGAGAGAAGAAGAAGAAAGAGTTTTCCATGTGAGAGGAATTTGATTAGAGTGGATTAGATTTAACTAGCCTATTTTTGATTTGGTGGGATGTTGCAAATTGAACCCATTTTGGTTTATTTTTTGTCAGAGTTAGTGACGTAAGTTGAGCTCACTATCACATTTTTGGAAGATTATAGTTGTGATTTCGTTATAACGATCTAACCATTTGGGCATTTTCTTACATGGTAGAGTTAGTTATAACCATTAGGATATGATGTTTGACTATTGATGATATGGTGAATTAATTATAATCATTATAATATGGAGTTCGGTTATTGATATTATTAAATTAATTATAACCTTCAAAATTGTCATATTTGAAGTGATGAATTTTAATTCGATTGGTTTAATGTTTATATTATGAATCTAGACTTATATTGATTGAAAGTGTTGACTTGATGAGCTTGTTTCAAGGTTTATCCTTGAGGGTCTGGAGTCGAGGGATTTGCCTTAATTGTATCGTCATGAGCAATTGATAACTGTCATGTGACCACTTTGGGTTAGTGGTTATGATCTTTTTGCAAGGGAATATGTTTTGAGGCTTGTCAAAAGTTTTTTTTTAGTGTTAAAGTGCAATAAAATCAAGCATAAATAACAAAGAAACTAAAATAATAGAGTGAAATAAAGTTTTTATGCTAAGAATGCATTGCTTCATCCCTTCTCTCTATTTATAGATTCTTGGGCATAATATTTTATTATAATCATTATTTTTTATAACAATAAAGCTAAATTTTTTATTCTTTGTGTTGTATGTGTTTGAATTCCAACTTGATTATTGTAGAGCTTATGTATGTGCAAGGATGCACCATGTATTTTCATTGATTGATCCGTATGAAATTGTGCCTGTATCTCTGTCGTTTAACTTATTTTGTTAGGTAGGAAAAGTGTTCTTTGTTAGCCTCTCCATTATTACTCATAGAGTATTTTTCTTGGTCTTATAAAGATTAATAATGAAACTAATGAAAATTCTTTTCATATGTGAAGTTGTAATGTTCCATTAGGTCTTTGATGTTCTATTTTTATTTGTTGATATTTTAAATATTTATATAATCTTGTATATCATTTTTCATTTTTCCCTATCAAAATCTCTCATTCGTATCTTAATACATCTTTCTCATATTGGAATGTGTTGTATATTGAAGAAGCACAATTTAAATTAAAAAAAAAATGAAACATATCGCACCTTGTTGAGTTTCTCGGGAAATATCCTCACGTTGGAATTAAGAAAGGAAAATAGGAACTGATGTGGATTTGGTGTCATGTGCTAAGCACCATTATAAGCAGCCCCCTTCATGTTAGCTAAAGGAAATAGTAGAGGGAGCTTCTCAAATGACAATGTCCTCCTTAAGAAATTGTCTAAAGATTTCTTTGCTTGGGCTTGAAGTCCTTCACCCTCATCGCCAGAGATCATTTGCAAGTTAAGCCACAACCAATCGAGGCCTAGAAACTTTACTTCCATCACTCTCGAGTTCTCCTCCTTGAAAATCCTTGCTATCTTCTCTCCTCTGTCTCTGAAAGTGAGCTCTACGTCTTCATTGCTTCTTGAGCCCTCGAAACCCTTTAGGTTAGATGTTTGTGTTTTCTTATGGGCATCCTGCACCTGCTCATGCCCAATTTTTGATATTACGATGTATTGTGTATGTTCGTAGTTTTTTGAAAGTTGCCTGTGTTGCTTGAGAAGAGCTTAGAAGTGGATCACATCTTTGACCCAAGCTGATAAGTTCTGATCCGATCCCAACTCGTTCTGACCCATGTAGTGCTTGCAAGGCTCGATAATGCCACCACAACGTCGACCTCTTCATCTTCACGGTTGATATCGTTTGGACATTTGGAATAGTGATAGACCACCTTAAATTGTGTCATATGCACAAAATAACTTAAAATCGAGTCTCTCAAACGAATCTTGCAACGTAGTATCAATTCGCACTGGAGTGTGCTCAAACTTTCCCCCTGTACTTGTTTGAAGGTTCTGCCTCGATCAAGCTTAATTGCCTTTGCTTTAAGTAAGTTTTTACTTAAATTTCTTGAATCCTTTTTTTGGTATCAACATATATCTAGTTTCATGGGCTTTAGTAATAATACTTAACATGTTTCTTTTTCATTAGATATGTATAAGCTACTTTATGAAATACTAAGCCATTGTCCTAATTTAAATAGAAACCAAACTCATTGTCTTTCAAGAGTTTGCTTCTGTCTTTTTTTACTTCATCCTTATTTTGAAATTTATGATATTGTTGCTATTTAATCAAGATTGTGCATTGATTAAAGCTTTTCTTGGTAGTTATTTATATCATATTAGGTTGTAATCTATTCAACTCAATACTTAGTTTCACTTCTTTCAAATTAAGATTTAAACTATTTAAGCTTGCCCTCAGGTTTAATGTGTTTGCTGCCACGTTGGCTTTCGTTGGATGATATACAATATTTATGTCAGTCTTTGATTAGTTTTTGCCATTGTTGTTATGCCAAGTTGAGTTCTTTCTATGTGAAATGCATTTTAGATTCTAATGATTTGAACTAGTTTGAGTCATATTGAATAAGTAGAATTGTCTAATCTTTAATGCAAAAAGGATAGCTACTAATTCCATATCGTGTATGGAATAATTCTTTTCATGCCATTGAAGTTATGTTCCTTTTTTGCTTTGATAAAATTCTCAATCATTGTAATGATGTGTTAGTATAGATTCTAAAGTTCATCAGTTACATGTAAAAGGAATATTGGTGTTGTTGTTAATTTTGTCTAAGGTTTGAAAAATGTTTTTGAATATTCATCCTAGATAAAAAGAATCACTTTTGTGTAAGTTTTGTTGAAGGAACAATAATTTGAAAAAACTTTTTTTACAAACTTGTTATAATATCTCATTAGTCTCAAGAAATTCTTAATTTTTGTGACACTTGTAAACTTGGGACAATTTGTTATTATCACTATATTTTAGTATCCATTGATATACTTTCAATCTTGATCATGTGTCCCAAAAATAATATACTTTTTAATCAAAAGTTATATTTTGAAAACTTGTCATACAATTGCTTTTTCAATTTTTGTAGTATCATTTCTTGATGTTGTTTATGCTTTTATTCGCTTCTTGGATATATTAGGTTGTTGTTGATGAAAATTATTGTGAAATTATTGTCATTGTTTAAATCTATAATCCATTGTCCTATAAAAGCAACTAGTGTATTTGCTAATCTAATTGGAAGTGCTAAGAATTTGTAGTGATCATAGCTAGTTCATAATACTGTCTTCAATATGTCTTTCTTTCATATTTTTAGTTGGTATATTGACCTCAAGTTAATTTTTGAAGATATTTTGGCTTCTTAAAATTGATCAAATATTTCATTTATTTGAGATAAAGAATACATGCCTTTCATTTAGTCAAATATTTCATTTTTGTATTAGCTTTTTTATCTTTATTGTTGATGAGTGTTACATTGTTTTCTTAGCCAAAGTAAACTAGTTTAGTTCCATCTTCTATTTGAATATTTTATCTTTTTTTCCTAGTAGTTAATAGTAACTTGATGATTTATTAATCAGTCCATTCCCAAGATAATATCATATCTCGTGACATTAATTAGTATAAACTTGGAATTAAATATTTTTTATTGAATTTTAGATACTCCTAAATGCACTTGTCTATTGATGTTGTTTTCTTAATTGGTAAAATAACTAGTGGAGGATTTTCTAATTGTCGTGTGTCAATTGTCATATTCTTGATAAGTGTTGTAGAAACAAATAAATGTGAAGTTCCATAATTAAATAATTATTATGGAATTTTAAAGTATTTGTGATGTGGTTGGCGACGACATATATATGTGTTTGAGCTATTTGAGGTTAACAAGTATAGGCTTTGCTCTTCCTTTTGTTTGCATTATTGTTCTCATCTTCTTTTGAAGGTCATCATATGAATTCTCTTTTATTCCTTCATCTGATTTCCTGTCATTGTAAATACTTTCTAGTATAGGGTCTAAATCTTTCATTATTGAAACATTTCAATCGATTCTTTTGACATTTTTTTTGGTGGAATTTACTTGGCATTTTAGAGTTTTTTTTATTCATTTTGTGAGGATTGAGACCTAGTCTTCTTAGATTTATTTCCCCATTGTAAAGAAAAATTTTTCTTATATTTATTGCTCTTCTAATTTTTATTGTGATTAAATCTTATTTAGTTCTTTTGGCTATCTTGACTAATTTTTGGTAAGATTTAAAATCTATTGGAGTCATGTTAATTCCTTCCTAAAATGATAGCATCTCTTTTTCTCTATTATCAATAGTTTAGTGTATATATTATGAGCTTTGTAGAAGTTTGTTCATATTAATTAATAATTAAGTTCCTGTAGTACAACCTTGATTGGTTGTCTCATTTTTCTTTTAGTAGATGCAGGGATATAACACTCCAAAAATGTTAGTTGGAACTCTCTTTAGGATGTCTGTAAATTTGCTTGATCTCTGAACAAAACTTTTTGTTGTACTCTCTACCAATGTTTTGTAGCACTATCTAATATCAAAACTCTTAAAGGCACTTTTCTTTAATCATCACATGCCATATTATTAAACAATATTTCTATTTTTTCTCACCAATCTTATACTTTAAATAGATTGATATTTTCTTCTAGATGTTGTGGTCATAGTTTCAAGAATTGTTCTAATAACTTGTTAGTTTGATTAGCACTTGAACTTCTTTTATGTTCATTTGGTAATATTTTTTTTTCTTGATTTCTTGAGATTGTTTTTCTCATATTATGTTCTCTTCATCTTGAGTTTTGATAGTCCTTTAGTTTTTTTAACTTACTTTTTTTCTCATATTCATTTTGATCCCTAGATATCATTTTGCATGATTATCATGCATTCCATATTTGAGATCTTTAATAAAAACATTACTACATAATTAGTCCAAGAATTAAAATATTAACTAAAACATTTTCCTCGATTAAGTCACACATTTCATTTTAAATTGCTACATGCACCACATATTGCTTGAACTATTTCTTTATAAACATGTACATGATTCTCTTTCCTTTTATATATATATATATATATATATATATATATATATATATCTATATAATGTAATATACATTCTACTTAAACTGTCGTACATTTTAGTACTATCCTATTTATAGATCATTTGTCAAGTATAACATATTGTACGATCCATCCCATATATTGTACATTCAATCTTGTAACTACCTCACAATATACCATCTATTCCTTTAACGCATTTTACATTCCTTCTCTAACCTACATATTAGGTAGTGGAATTTTCGATTCAATAATATACTTAACCATTTGTATAAGCCAACATATTATACATTAATTTAAACATATCATATGTTAATTTATATACATATTATTCATCTTAAACTCAACGTATTGTACATTAGTTATTGTATCATATGTCAACGTACGTGTTTCTCGAGTTTACTACTCTCGTATGTGTTATTATTCTAAGTTTGATGTATTGTACATTTTTTTTCAAGTTCTTTCTTTTCATTTTAGGTTTGACATAGTATGCACATTAGGATGATGTATTTATGTAATTGCCTACATATCTATGCCATTAATATTGTCTTATTCTATTCTCTATTTTAGTTTAAGTTTATTATATTTATACTTGGTGTATTGTACATTGTGCTTAACATACAATAGCTAAATTTTTTTAGTGTTTTAATTTAAAAATTTTTACATTGCTTAATGTTTTTGTAATATACTTTTCATATAAAATAAGAAACATAAAAATATTTAGTGGTATAATATGTGTTTTTTTATAGTATCTACCCATGCTCATTATTTTAAGTTATTTAATTGTTTTTTAATTTTATATCTTTGGTTTTTATATATCTAAATTATTATCTCAGGTCCTTTCTAATTTAGTTTTGCAATGCATTATGTTTAATTCTTTTTAAGTTTCACATCTTAGTTTGCTTATTTTTTGATAGTTTTCTTTCCTTTTAGTCTCATTATATTTAGGCATTGTTCTCTCAAATTCATATGCTTTGAGTTTTACTTTGAAAAGGTATCTTAATTTCTTCAGAGATTTTTCACATAAGCATTAGTTGTTTTCTCTTAATAGTCAATGTAAGATTATTTATCTTTTTACCCTTTCATCTAAAAGCCTTTTTGGAGTTGCTTGTCCAAAGATTCCTTTTTGGAGTTGCTTGTCCAAAGATTCCTTTGAAGTTCTGACGAGAAGAATTACATGCACCATCCTAAACTCAAATGTACCCCCTTAGTCCTCTTTCCAAGACTTATATTGACTTTTACCACACTGGTTCAAATGGCTCTGCCTTTCATGAAATTCTCAATTTCATTGTTGTATTAAGTGTTGGACTTCAAACAAGTTGAGTTTTTAAAATAAATGAAAATGTCAAAATGCTGTATGATCCGTGGTTATGCATGAGACGGATAATTTAGAAGCTGGGAGGTAATAATGTTTAGATTATGGTAGTGTACACATTATTATGATGAATGTTCTTAGTCTTGTTACTCAGCATGGCTCTTAAAAATCTGAGCTTGTTTATTAAATGCAAGTTAACCTGCCTCGTTTTCCTAGGTATGTCAATCATGCATTATACCTGCTACACTTTACCTGTGGTCCATCGCACCCCAAAACAGTAGCAAACTATAACGTTCATGTAGGTGCAACCAGAGGTTACTTGGGTCAGATCACATACAGGTATCTTTCTCGTTTTGGCACTGCTCATTTACCTTTTTACCTCAATTTTCTTAAGCTTTTCAACTGTAAAACAGACTGCTGCCAGTTATCATGCTATTGCGATTACTTTGTCCTTGATGGAAGCTCACTAAGTGTACAGCATGAACAAACAACACTTGGAATACCTAAACCAAAGCTTGGAGCCCAAGATCTTCGTACACAGGTAGCCGTTGTTGGCCATCCATGTTTTGCTGTTTCGTTTTGCTATGGCAATAATAAGTGCCTGAATTACTGCGGGATGCTGCAGCTTGGCTCGAGAGTGGGCAACGAATGTGGTTCAACAGTGGCAAACAAATAGAAGTTCATAAGAAAGTTTCTCGGGGAGAATGTGATATTGATATGAGGCAATCATCGATAACAATAAAACAACTGGGTTTTGCTGCTTTGTAGAATATGAGACATTTGATGCTTCATTTAAATCAAGCACGGCTGCACCCGAAACTGATGTATCCAAAACTACAGGAAACAGTTTGGTAGCTTCGGAGGCAAATCACATGGAATCAGCAGCGAGTGCGGTAAGTATTTTAATGATATAGAAAACGAGTGATTATCAGTATTTTTTTAGGCATCTTCCTCACAACAGTATGTTTGACCCAAGGGGTCTGACAGTTAAACGAAGGCTAAATGATGACAAGCGATGCAGTTATGACTTGTTAGAATCAGAGTTGCAGGCCGAGCTAGTTGACCCGAGCTAGACTATGGAGGACTATTGTTATTAATCTGTAACTGAATTTAAGATCGTTGTAATTGGGAGTTGTGTAGTTAATCTATTGTTCATTAAAAGAATAATTAGAAGATTATGAAATTTATTTAAAAATATTAATTTATTATGGTAATGTGGTAATGTTATATGTTATATGTCTAATCAAGAATTTAATTGTTATATGTTATATGTCTAATCAAGAATTTAATTTAGTACTTTTAAATAAAATATAGATGTTAGATATCATGTAAAGGTTGTATGTTTGAAATTTGTTTTTATAAGTATAAAGTTGGTTGATTTTTTTATTAATTGTTATTTTCAAAAATATTTATAAGGGTTATGATGATATTAATGTTGAAAAATTGAGAGCATAATATTCATAAGATAGAAGTGTGAATTATGTAAATTAAAATCTAACTTGAATCAAATAATTTAAATATTTTTATTATAAATTTTTTTTTACTCTTAATTGATCTTAAAATAAAATGTTAGAAAATAGTTTTTTGTTTTACAAGAATTTTTGTGAAATAATAGAAGTAAAATAAGTAATACAAGTAAATCAAATGATTTCTATTGTGGTTAAATCTTATTTAGTTCTTTTGATTGTCTCAATTAATTTTCGATAAGATTTAAACTCCATTTGAGCTATTATATTTTTTATAGTAGCTCTTAATTCTCTCTTAAAAAGGTAGCATCTCTTTTTCTCTATTAATCCTATTTATCATTAAAATAGTTGTATATCTTTTAGTTTTTGATTATGTTACATTTTTTTATTATGTTTTATGATACCGTTATCAATGTCACTCCAGATTTCTAGTTTTTGAAAAAATTCTGTTATTGTTAAGTCGCGATTTTTGACTTTTTTTAGCCTCAGTATAATTTGTTTTATACGATTGTACCCATAATTAAATAATTCGTTACGGTGCAGGATCAATAAAAATATGTTTTTTTGTTTTTTTCAATGACTAAAAAAAGAATGAGAATAATTTTAAATTTATTCCAATATTATTTGTAGTAAATTTTAAAATAAATTTATAAAATAAATATAAATTATTATATATAAATTAATTGGTTCATAGCAAATGATAAAATTAAAAAAAAAGTTCAATCATTAAAAAAGTTTTCATCTCTTTGTGTTTCAAGTATACTTTTCTTATAACAAACAATTGAGATTTAAAGAAATTTTATATAAAAATTTTCAAACGTAGTATGAACTGATTAATAAAATGAATATTTCTTATTATGAAATTATATTGATAGATTTAATTAATTTTTAAAAGTAAAGAAATTTTTTGATAAAATAATTTCTTACTTCACCTTCAAAGTTATAAGATTGTTGAGTGGAAAGTGTTATTTCGACAAAGCAAAGGACCAATGATCCATAGAGTAGAAGTTATGACAGATAAAAATGACGGACCTCATGAGCTTGAAAGGTAACTTATTTTTTGATAAAAATAAGTTTTTCAAATATTTATTGTGATCATATTATATATCTTGTTAGCATATATGATGTATTACATTTAAGAAACATAGGCTTGACGATCTCCTATCATGAAATAGCTTAAGGAAGTGCTTAAATTGATTAATTTTCTCAAAGCTTCAATAACATGTTAAATTTATATGATCAAATCCTATGATGCATTGAAATTTATATATTACATTTACTAATGTGTCTTAAAGATATTGAAATACTTTAAATGAATATACATTTAATAATGTACAAAAATTCTAAGAGTACATTGTTTCAAAATCATAATTTTTGCACTTAAGTGTGATATATTAATATCACGTATAGTACATTGAGCTTTCACGTATTATATGTCGACTCTAATGCATGAATAATGCATATTGTCTTTACATTCTTATATATAGAGAATTGTGTACAATATGTTACATTCTAAAAAGAAAGGTGAGAAATTAGGAAGCCAATATGCAATGGAAGACATCCTAAACCCTTGATTTGTGCATAATATTTTAACATTGAATACAACATGTAAGTTTTTATGAATAGTATGATAGTTGTTACATATATTACATATATTAAAGAAGATTGTAATGAACCAAAAATAAGGAATTTACATATAATATTTATGTGATTGTTAGAAGTTGTTATTTTGTTGGGTTCATTTGCATATAAATTGGCCTCTAAACATAAGAGATTAGATGATGCTTTTTGAAAATAATTTGTAGACATTTGAAGCAGGAGCACTTAACATTAGCTTACAAACATACCTTCGTTAGTGTTGCATCAGTTTTACAAGTTTGTCGTTGTAAAATTTGGTCGAAAATTGTTTAAAAAATGCTTAAAATTGAATTTTTTTATTGATTTCGTTGCATGTTATCGTTTGTCGTCGTTAGCAGGCATTATCAATACCTGAGTTGACCTGTATGCTCGTGTGACCTGAATTAACGTATTTAATCCACATTGACTTGTGCTGAACTGTTACTTGAAACGACTTGCGGCAACTTGCGATGACCTTTGCCAACCTACTAGTCCCACTAACCTGTTTATTCCACACAACCCATGCCTACCCAAAAATCGAACAAGAAGCACCACTGTGCCCTGCTCGTCTCGCTGTTCTGTCACCCACTGTTTCTTCACCAATATCCCAAATATCCCTACTAACCCAAATCACTACAATGTCACTCCTTTACCACTTCAGTGCTCCAAATATTAACACATACAGATAAATACATTATCATAACAAGGTACATATCTTTCAATAATTTTTATTTTTTAGATAGTAATCTAAAGTCAGAATTACTTTTTCTATTAAAATAGTCAACATAAAGTTTATCTTAAATTATCTATTTTATATGTGTAAAATTTGATGTGATAAAAATTATTTTACAAGATTTTATGCTTAATACTTAATGTGTTGTCACTTACTCAACTTAATAATCTACACTATAGCTTTGAGATGCTAATATTTGAATAATTCTAAAATATCATATGTCACATAACCCTAATTAGTGCATAGTATCTTTTATATTTTTTTAATAATCTATTAGAAATCTTCAGTGTTGTAGGTTCTAATTTAGACCTTAGTAGAAGTCTAAATCTATCATAAATTATATTTCAAAGTGACTTTAAATGTCTTATTTGTTACATTTGAATCATTAAGAAATTTGTGAATACTTTTTAGTGTTATATTATTTTTGAAGGAGAAAATCCATGTATCATGTTACATCTATATTTTTTATATCTTTCAAACACCTTCATATCATTGAAGAGTTCTTAATTATCTTCAGCCATGTTGTTTTAAATCTTTTAGTGCCTTGTAAGTTCTTATTTCTAATAAATGAAGTAATCATATGTACTAACAAGAATTCATTTTTCTCTATTATATTAAAAATATTATTTATTGATTTATAAAATTATATTCACTTAATTATGCTCAATTTTGTGATAACTTCGATATACATATTTTTATCACAAATGTCAATAGTGTGCCCCACATGGCCACTAGCTATCCCATAATCTCAATCTTAAAACCCACATGGTCACAAGTCATCTCATAATGATAATAACTTAATCTTATGACCCACATAACCACTAGTTATCTCAAAATGATAATATCTCAATCTTATAATTCACATGACCACTTATTATAAAGAATATTATATATTAATTTTTACAAATTCATTGTTCATTCAGGTTATTTAATAGAACCTTATAAGTTTGAAAAAAATAATATTTGAGCTTAATAATGGGGGTATTTATGTAGTATTTTGATTACTTTTTTTTTATCTATTTTGTCCAATGCTTAAAATAAATTTTATTAGATTATAACTTGGCTGGTATAATAGAATTATAAAAAATGAATTTCATCAAAGTTTAAAAAGTTGATTAACTGAGATATTAGAAAGAGTTTTTTTTGGATATTTTTACATCTTGTGAGCATGTAATCCTCGTTAACTTCTTGAAATTATATCAGATATTATAGATTTGTTGTGGATTTTCCTAAATTTTAAAATTTTATATTTTACCCATTTATTACACATATATTTATATATATCAGCCATAAGAAACTGTTAAATTGTAATTTTTATTTTTAGCTATGGTGTGAAATGCAGAAGAAAACATGCGCATCGTTGACTAAAATGCCTTTTTCTCATTACGAAACAAAGCATGACAATAATTTTAAATCCATTTTAATGATAACCATAATAAATTTTTAAAGAAATTTATAAAATAAATATAAATTAATATTTGTATATTAAGTTGTACATGGAAAATACAAAATTTAGTAAAAGAAAGTGTAATTCTTAAAAATATTATCCATTTTTTTTTTAATATGTGCTTTTCCTGTCCAAGTAATTAAGATTTAAAAAACATTTATATGAAAGTTTTTAAATGTAGCATGAACTTAATAATAATAAAGTTAATATGTAAAAGAAAATTAAGTTTTTGATTTTTATATAATTATTAACGAGAAAAAATTTTGATATTCTTATTATTGTGTGATCAAAAAATAAAATTTAGGATTTTAAAATAAAAATTATAGTTAATAAATATTTATAACATTTTTATATAGTTTTGAAATAATATATTTAAGAAAATAATATTATATGTTTAAAATTTTGATAAGAAATTGTATTTTATTTTGCTTTGATGCTGGCACTAATAAAAAAAATATAGGAAACGTTTTACAAATAACTTAAAATCCTAAGTATTTAAAAAATAAAAACAGGCAAATATTTACAAGATTTTTCCGCATTCTACGTTAATCCGGAAAACAATAAAAAAAAATGTCGCATATGTTTTGCTTTCGTTATTTTGCCGTTTTCGCATAATATTTCTATGCGACCTCGTAAATCGGAACGCCCTCCGATTGCGGCAATTTCGCACGAAAACCGTGAGTGTTAGCTCACGGATTTTGGCCATTTTCGGCGTCCGCATAATGACATTTATGCGGACGGTCCTATAATTAAACTTTAAATGTATTGTGCGGACCAAAATAAAAAAAAAGGCTGCACGAATTCTTTTTTTTATTTTTTCAAAGTTTGAAAAAAATAAGCAGTACGCAGTCCGTTTTTAAAAGAAATTTTAAAACAAATATAAACTCTTATTTATTAGAATAAATTAATGATTTCAGTTTTATGTAAATATTTATATTAAATCATGAACCTCATTATTAAATTATTTATTAAGCTAATTTTATATAGTTTTCAAATAATATAAATTAATTAAAAAAATAATTATATAAATTTCGAAAAAAATTATTAGTTTTAAATACAACGACGTATATGATTCAAACTTTAATTTTGTAAAATTAAGAATTTAAATTATTCTACGTCAATTTTATTTTATTCAAGTCTATTTGTAGCTATGGTGTGAAATGCAGAAGAAAACATGCGCATCGTTGACTAAAATGCCTTTTTCATATTACGAAACAAAGCATGACAATAATTTTAAATCCATTTTAATGATAACCATAATAAATTTTTAAAGAAATTTATAAAATAAATATAAATTAATATTTGTATATTAAGTTGTACATGAAAAATACAAAATTTAGTAAAAGAAAGTGTAATTCTTAAAAATATTATCCATTTCTTTTTTAATATGTGCTTTTCCTGTCCAAGTAATTAAGATTTAAAAAACATTTATATGAAAGTTTTTAAATGTAGCATGAACTTAATAATAATAAAGTTAATTTGTAAAAGAAAATTAAGTTTTTCATTTTTATATAATTATTAACGAGAAAAAATTTTGATATTCTTATTATTGTGTGATCAAAAAATAAAATTTAGGATTTTAAAATAAAAATTATAGTTAATAAATAACTATAACATTTTTATATAGTTTTGAAATAATATATTTAAGAAAATAATATTATATGTTTAAAATTTTGATAAGAAATTGTATTTTATTTTGCTTTGATGCTGGCACTAATAAAAAAAATTTAGGAAACGTTTTACAAATAACTTAAAATCCTAAGTATTTAAAAAATAAAAACAGGCAAATATTTACAAGATTTTTCCGCATTCTACGTTAATCCGGAAAACAATAAAAAAAAATGTCGCATATGTTTTGCTTTCGTTATTTTGCCGTTTTCGCATAATATTTCTATGCGACATCGTAAATCGGAACGCCCTCCGATTGCGGCAATTTCGCACGAAAACCGTGAGTGTTAGCTCACGGATTTTGGCCATTTTCGGCGTCCGCATAATGACGTTTATGCGGACGGTACTATAATTAAACTGTAAATACATTGTGCGGACCAAAATAAAAAAAAAGGCTGCCCGAATTCTTTTTTTTATTTTTTCAAAGTTTTAAAAAAATAAGCAGTAGTATTCCATTTTTAAAAGAAATTTTAAAACAAATATAAACTCTTATTTATTAGAATAAATTAATGATTTCAGTTTTATGTAAATATTTATATTAAATCATGAACCTCATTATTAAATTATTTATTAAGCTAATTTTATATAGTTTTCAAATAATATAAATTAATTAAAAAAATAATTATATAAATTTCGAAAAAAATTATTAGTTTTAAATACAACGACGTATATGATTCAAACTTTAATTTTGTAAAATTAAGAATTTAAATTATTCTACGTCAATTTTATTTTATTCAAGTCTATTTGTAGCTATGGTGTGAAATGCAGAAGAAAACATGCGCATCGTTGACTAAAATGCCTTTTTCATATTACGAAACAAAGCATGACAATAATTTTAAATCCATTTTAATGATAACCATAATAAATTTTTAAAGAAATTTATAAAATAAATATAAATTAATATTTGTATATTAAGTTGTACATGAAAAATACAAAATTTAGTAAAAGAAAGTGTAATTCTTAAAAATATTATCCATTTCTTTTTTAATATGTGCTTTTCCTGTCCAAGTAATTAAGATTTAAAAAACATTTATATGAAAGTTTTTAAATGTAGCATGAACTTAATAATAATAAAGTTAATTTGTAAAAGAAAATTAAGTTTTTCATTTTTATATAATTATTAACGAGAAAAAATTTTGATATTCTTATTATTGTGTGATCAAAAAATAAAATTTAGGATTTTAAAATAAAAATTATAGTTAATAAATAACTATAACATTTTTATATAGTTTTGAAATAATATATTTAAGAAAATAATATTATATGTTTAAAATTTTGATAAGAAATTGTATTTTATTTTGCTTTGATGTTGGCACTAATAAAAAAAATTTAGGAAACGTTTTACAAATAACTTAAAATCCTAAGTATTTAAAAAATAAAAACAGGCAAATATTTACAAGATTTTTCCGCATTCTACGTTAATCCGGAAAACAATAAAAAAAAATGTCGCATATGTTTTGCTTTCGTTATTTTGCCGTTTTCGCATAATATTTCTATGCGACATCGTAAATCGGAACGCCCTCCGATTGCGGCAATTTCGCACGAAAACCGTGAGTGTTAGCTCACGGATTTTGGCCATTTTCGGCGTCCGCATAATGACGTTTATGCGGACGGTACTATAATTAAACTGTAAATGCATTGTGCGGACCAAAATAAAAAAAAAGGCTGCCCGAATTCTTTTTTTTATTTTTTCAAAGTTTTAAAAAAATAAGCAGTAGTATTCCATTTTTAAAAGAAATTTTAAAACAAATATAAACTCTTATTTATTAGAATAAATTAATGATTTCAGTTTTATGTAAATATTTATATTAAATCATGAACCTCATTATTAAATTATTTATTAAGCTAATTTTATATAGTTTTCAAATAATATAAATTAATTAAAAAAATAATTATATAAATTTCGAAAAAAATTATTAGTTTTAAATACAACGACGTATATGATTCAAACTTTAATTTTGTAAAATTAAGAATTTAAATTATTCTACGTCAATTTTATTTTATTCAAGTCTATTTGTAGCTATGGTGTGAAATGCAGAAGAAAACATGCGCATCGTTGACTAAAATGCCTTTTTCATATTACGAAACAAAGCATGACAATAATTTTAAATCCATTTTAATGATAACCATAATAAATTTTTAAAGAAATTTATAAAATAAATATAAATTAATATTTGTATATTAAGTTGTACATGAAAAATACAAAATTTAGTAAAAGAAAGTGTAATTCTTAAAAATATTATCCATTTCTTTTTTAATATGTGCTTTTCCTGTCCAAGTAATTAAGATTTAAAAAACATTTATATGAAAGTTTTTAAATGTAGCATGAACTTAATAATAATAAAGTTAATTTGTAAAAGAAAATTAAGTTTTTCATTTTTATATAATTATTAACGAGAAAAAATTTTGATATTCTTATTATTGTGTGATCAAAAAATAAAATTTAGGATTTTAAAATAAAAATTATAGTTAATAAATAACTATAACATTTTTATATAGTTTTGAAATAATATATTTAAGAAAATAATATTATATGTTTAAAATTTTGATAAGAAATTGTATTTTATTTTGCTTTGATGCTGGCACTAATAAAAAAAATATAGGAAACGTTTTACAAATAACTTAAAATCCTAAGTATTTAAAAAATAAAAACAGGCAAATATTTACAAGATTTTTCCGCATTCTACGTTAATCCGGAAAACAATAAAAAAAAATGTCGCATATGTTTTGCTTTCGTTATTTTGCCGTTTTCGCATAATATTTCTATGCGACATCGTAAATCGGAACGCCCTCCGATTGCGGCAATTTCGCACGAAAACCGTGAGTGTTAGCTCACGGATTTTGGCCATTTTCGGCGTCCGCATAATGACGTTTATGCGGACGGTACTATAATTAAACTGTAAATGCATTGTGCGGACCAAAATAAAAAAAAAGGCTGCCCGAATTCTTTTTTTTATTTTTTCAAAGTTTTAAAAAAATAAGCAGTAGTATTCCATTTTTAAAAGAAATTTTAAAACAAATATAAACTCTTATTTATTAGAATAAATTAATGATTTCAGTTTTATGTAAATATTTATATTAAATCATGAACCTCATTATTAAATTATTTATTAAGCTAATTTTATATAGTTTTCAAATAATATAAATTAATTAAAAAAATAATTATATAAATTTCGAAAAAAATTATTAGTTTTAAATACAACGACGTATATGATTCAAACTTTAATTTTGTAAAATTAAGAATTTAAATTATTCTACGTCAATTTTATTTTATTCAAGTCTATTTGTAGCTATGGTGTGAAATGCAGAAGAAAACATGCGCATCGTTGACTAAAATGCCTTTTTCATATTACGAAACAAAGCATGACAATAATTTTAAATCCATTTTAATGATAACCATAATAAATTTTTAAAGAAATTTATAAAATAAATATAAATTAATATTTGTATATTAAGTTGTACATGAAAAATACAAAATTTAGTAAAAGAAAGTGTAATTCTTAAAAATATTATCCATTTCTTTTTTAATATGTGCTTTTCCTGTCCAAGTAATTAAGATTTAAAAAACATTTATATGAAAGTTTTTAAATGTAGCATGAACTTAATAATAATAAAGTTAATTTGTAAAAGAAAATTAAGTTTTTCATTTTTATATAATTATTAACGAGAAAAAATTTTGATATTCTTATTATTGTGTGATCAAAAAATAAAATTTAGGATTTTAAAATAAAAATTATAGTTAATAAATAACTATAACATTTTTATATAGTTTTGAAATAATATATTTAAGAAAATAATATTATATGTTTAAAATTTTGATAAGAAATTGTATTTTATTTTGCTTTGATGCTGGCACTAATAAAAAAAATATAGGAAACGTTTTACAAATAACTTAAAATCCTAAGTATTTAAAAAATAAAAACAGGCAAATATTTACAAGATTTTTCCGCATTCTACGTTAATCCGGAAAACAATAAAAAAAAATGTCGCATATGTTTTGCTTTCGTTATTTTGCCGTTTTCGCATAATATTTCTATGCGACATCGTAAATCGGAACGCCCTCCGATTGCGGCAATTTCGCACGAAAACCGTGAGTGTTAGCTCACGGATTTTGGCCATTTTCGGCGTCCGCATAATGACGTTTATGCGGACGGTACTATAATTAAACTGTAAATGCATTGTGCGGACCAAAATAAAAAAAAAGGCTGCCCGAATTCTTTTTTTTATTTTTTCAAAGTTTTAAAAAAATAAGCAGTAGTATTCCATTTTTAAAAGAAATTTTAAAACAAATATAAACTCTTATTTATTAGAATAAATTAATGATTTCAGTTTTATGTAAATATTTATATTAAATCATGAACCTCATTATTAAATTATTTATTAAGCTAATTTTATATAGTTTTCAAATAATATAAATTAATTAAAAAAATAATTATATAAATTTCGAAAAAAATTATTAGTTTTAAATACAACGACGTATATGATTCAAACTTTAATTTTGTAAAATTAAGAATTTAAATTATTCTACGTCAATTTTATTTTATTCAAGTCTATTTGTAGCTATGGTGTGAAATGCAGAAGAAAACATGCGCATCGTTGACTAAAATGCCTTTTTCATATTACGAAACAAAGCATGACAATAATTTTAAATCCATTTTAATGATAACCATAATAAATTTTTAAAGAAATTTATAAAATAAATATAAATTAATATTTGTATATTAAGTTGTACATGAAAAATACAAAATTTAGTAAAAGAAAGTGTAATTCTTAAAAATATTATCCATTTCTTTTTTAATATGTGCTTTTCCTGTCCAAGTAATTAAGATTTAAAAAACATTTATATGAAAGTTTTTAAATGTAGCATGAACTTAATAATAATAAAGTTAATTTGTAAAAGAAAATTAAGTTTTTCATTTTTATATAATTATTAACGAGAAAAAATTTTGATATTCTTATTATTGTGTGATCAAAAAATAAAATTTAGGATTTTAAAATAAAAATTATAGTTAATAAATAACTATAACATTTTTATATAGTTTTGAAATAATATATTTAAGAAAATAATATTATATGTTTAAAATTTTGATAAGAAATTGTATTTTATTTTGCTTTGATGCTGGCACTAATAAAAAAAATATAGGAAACGTTTTACAAATAACTTAAAATCCTAAGTATTTAAAAAATAAAAACAGGCAAATATTTACAAGATTTTTCCGCATTCTACGTTAATCCGGAAAACAATAAAAAAAAATGTCGCATATGTTTTGCTTTCGTTATTTTGCCGTTTTCGCATAATATTTCTATGCGACATCGTAAATCGGAACGCCCTCCGATTGCGGCAATTTCGCACGAAAACCGTGAGTGTTAGCTCACGGATTTTGGCCATTTTCGGCGTCCGCATAATGACGTTTATGCGGACGGTACTATAATTAAACTGTAAATGCATTGTGCGGACCAAAATAAAAAAAAAGGCTGCCCGAATTCTTTTTTTTATTTTTTCAAAGTTTTAAAAAAATAAGCAGTAGTATTCCATTTTTAAAAGAAATTTTAAAACAAATATAAACTCTTATTTATTAGAATAAATTAATGATTTCAGTTTTATGTAAATATTTATATTAAATCATGAACCTCATTATTAAATTATTTATTAAGCTAATTTTATATAGTTTTCAAATAATATAAATTAATTAAAAAAATAATTATATAAATTTCGAAAAAAATTATTAGTTTTAAATACAACGACGTATATGATTCAAACTTTAATTTTGTAAAATTAAGAATTTAAATTATTCTACGTCAATTTTATTTTATTCAAGTCTATTTGTAGCTATGGTGTGAAATGCAGAAGAAAACATGCGCATCGTTGACTAAAATGCCTTTTTCATATTACGAAACAAAGCATGACAATAATTTTAAATCCATTTTAATGATAACCATAATAAATTTTTAAAGAAATTTATAAAATAAATATAAATTAATATTTGTATATTAAGTTGTACATGAAAAATACAAAATTTAGTAAAAGAAAGTGTAATTCTTAAAAATATTATCCATTTCTTTTTTAATATGTGCTTTTCCTGTCCAAGTAATTAAGATTTAAAAAACATTTATATGAAAGTTTTTAAATGTAGCATGAACTTAATAATAATAAAGTTAATTTGTAAAAGAAAATTAAGTTTTTCATTTTTATATAATTATTAACGAGAAAAAATTTTGATATTCTTATTATTGTGTGATCAAAAAATAAAATTTAGGATTTTAAAATAAAAATTATAGTTAATAAATAACTATAACATTTTTATATAGTTTTGAAATAATATATTTAAGAAAATAATATTATATGTTTAAAATTTTGATAAGAAATTGTATTTTATTTTGCTTTGATGCTGGCACTAATAAAAAAAATATAGGAAACGTTTTACAAATAACTTAAAATCCTAAGTATTTAAAAAATAAAAACAGGCAAATATTTACAAGATTTTTCCGCATTCTACGTTAATCCGGAAAACAATAAAAAAAAATGTCGCATATGTTTTGCTTTCGTTATTTTGCCGTTTTCGCATAATATTTCTATGCGACATCGTAAATCGGAACGCCCTCCGATTGCGGCAATTTCGCACGAAAACCGTGAGTGTTAGCTCACGGATTTTGGCCATTTTCGGCGTCCGCATAATGACGTTTATGCGGACGGTACTATAATTAAACTGTAAATGTATTGTGCGGACCAAAATAAAAAAAAAGGCTGCCCGAATTCTTTTTTTTATTTTTTCAAAGTTTTAAAAAAATAAGCAGTAGTATTCCATTTTTAAAAGAAATTTTAAAACAAATATAAACTCTTATTTATTAGAATAAATTAATGATTTCAGTTTTATGTAAATATTTATATTAAATCATGAACCTCATTATTAAATTATTTATTAAGCTAATTTTATATAGTTTTCAAATAATATAAATTAATTAAAAAAATAATTATATAAATTTCGAAAAAAATTATTAGTTTTAAATACAACGACGTATATGATTCAAACTTTAATTTTGTAAAATTAAGAATTTAAATTATTCTACGTCAATTTTATTTTATTCAAGTCTATTTGAGCAAAAATAATAAGAATAAAATAAAAAATAAAAAATAAAATTATATTATACAGAAAAATCGAACTGCTAAAAATATGTAAAACGAACAATTATTTTGAACAGATATTTACATAGTTCGATAGTCAACAAACATTAATAAAATAGTTGTATATTTTAAGTTGCTTATTGCTTTGTATCTTTTTTTGTAATAATATGCTTTATATACATATTACTAAATTAATTTCCCTCGTAATTATTTGTTCTCGAGAGAATCCTGAGATTGTTAACTCAAGATTTTTGCCTTGCTTTGATGTCGTTACAAATTATTCTATATTATTGTAGCTATGGTTTGAAATCCAGAAGAAAACATGCGCATCGTTGACTAAAATGCCTTTTTCTCATTACGAAACAAAACATGACAATAATTTTAAATCCATTTTAATGATAACCATAATAAATTTTTAAAGAAATTTATAAAATAAATATAAATTAATATTTGTATATTAAGTTGTACATGGAAAATACAAAATTTAGTAAAAGAAAGTGTAATTCTTAAAAATATTATCCATTTCTTTTTTAATATGTGCTTTTCCTGTTCAAGTAATTAAGATTTAAAAAACATTTATATGAAAGTTTTTAAATGTAGCATGAACTTAATAATAATAAAGTTAATTTGTAAAAGAAAATTAACTTTTTGATTTTTATATAGTTATTAACGAGAAAAAATTTTGATATTCTTATTATTGTGTGATCAAAAAATAAAATTTAGGATTTTAAAATAAAAATTATAGTTAATAAATAACTATAACATTTTTATATAGTTTTGAAATAATATATTTAAGAAAATAATATTATATGTTTAAAATTTTGATAAGAAATTGTATTTTATTTTGCTTTGATGCTGGCACTAATAAAAAAAATTTAGGAAACGTTTTACAAATAACTTAAAATCCTAAGTATTTAAAAAATAAAAACAGGCAAATATTTACAAGATTTTTCCACATTCTACGTTAATCCGGAAAACAATAAAAAAAAATGTCGCATATGTTTTGCTTTCGTTATTTTGCCGTTTTCCGCATAATATTTCTATGCGACATCGTAAATCGGAACGCCCTCCGATTGCGGCAATTTCGCACGAAAACCGTGAGTGTTAGCTCACGGATTTTGGCCATTTTCGGCGTCCGCATAATGACGTTTATGCGGACGGTCCTATAATTAAACGGTAAATGTATTGTGCGGACCAAAATAAAAAAAAAAGGCTGCCCGAATTCTTTTTTTTATTTTTTCAAAGTTTGAAAAAAGTAAGCAGTACGCAGTCCGTTTTTAAAAGAAATTTTAAAACAAATATAAACTCTTATTTATTAGAATAAATTAATGATTTCAGTTTTATGTAAATATTTATATTAAATCATGAACCTCATTATTAAATTATTTATTAAGCTAATTTTATATAGTTTTAAAATAATATAAATTAATTAAAAAAATAATTATATAAATTTCGAAAAAAATTATTAGTTTTAAATACAACGACGTATATGATTCAAACTTTAATTTTGTAAAATTAAGAATTTAAATTATTCTACGTCAATTTTATTTTATTCAAGTCTATTTGAGCAAAAATAATAAGAATAAAATAAAAAATAAAAAATAAAATTATATTATACAGAAAAATCGAACTGCTAAAAATATGTAAAACGAACAATTATTTTGAACAGATATTTACATAGTTCGATAGTCAACAAACATTAATAAAATAGTTGTATATTTTAAGTTGCTTATTGCTTTGTATCTTTTTTTGTAATAATATGCTTTATATACATATTACTAAATTAATTTCCCTCGTAATTATTTGTTCTCGAGAGAATCCTGCGATTGTTAACTCAAGATTTTTGCCTTGCTTTGATGTCGTTACAAATTATTCTATATTATTGTAGCTATGGTGTGAAATCCAGAAGAAAACATGCGCATCGTTGACTAAAATGCCTTTTTCTCATTACGAAACAAAACATGACAATAATTTTAAATCCATTTTAATGATAACCATAATAAATTTTTAAAGAAATTTATAAAATAAATATAAATTAATATTTGTATATTAAGTTGTATTTGAAAAATACAAAATTTAGTAAAAGAAAGTGTAATTCTTAAAAATATTATTCATTTCTTTTTTAATATGTGCTTTTCCTGTCCAAGTAATTAAGATTTAAAAAACATTTATATGAAAGTTTTTAAATGTAACATGAACTTAATAATAATAAAATGAATTTTTCATAATATAAAATTATATTAATACAGTGAATTCGTTTTTCAATGTGATTTTTGATAGTGAAATAATTTCGTATTTCAACTTTAATGTTAATAAGACTTCTGAATTGAAAGCGTTACTTTTATTAATAATTTTTTTAATTAATTTTAAATCATACATTATTTATTTTAGTAAAAATTTCAAAACATTATTTGGATAATTCTCAAATAAATATATTCTTTATTATTTGTAGTATACCATTATTCACACTTATGCCAAATCGATTCCTTGAGAGGCTTTTTCAAACTTAGGCAATTTCAATACTTCACTAAAACATATGCTTAAACATGATACTTTTATACTATTTATAAAAGAAAAATAGAAAGAATAAAAAGATGGAGAAAAAAAGTAATATTTATTTATAAGATATGTTTTTATAAAATATTACTAATTATTAAAAAAAGTTATGAAAGATATTAGACATTATTTTCTTTTTGAGATTTAAATTAAAATAAATGTATTTACAAAATTATTAACTAATAATCTTAATAAATGGATACTCATATAAAGATTACATACATCCTGATGAAACCTCCTCTAGATCAACATGCCAAAAGATAAGAGCTCCATTCAATGAGGTACTGGTCCTTGTAACGACATTATCACAATAACTTCATCAACACATCTCGAATTATTGTATTGTATCTTTTCTAAGGTAAGACTATATTCTACCAAATGAATATCAAGGGATTTCACAAATTCTACAAATTTTGATGAACTCTATAAGAAAAAAAAACTAATATAAAAAACTTTACAATTCCAAAGAAGATTAACTAAAAAAGTTGATAAACATTACACAGAGAAGGTCAGCCAATTAGCATTCCTCGTTCAGGATCAAGCTCGACCGAATTTACCAAGTTAGGCCACCTTTGCTCCCACAAGCACATTGTCCACACAACAATCATCTGAAAACACAATAATGATAAGAACAAGTGGTTTTCTTCGCAATGGAACATTGATCTGAATTCCAAGAGCTGAGTGCAATCCACTATAAGAACAAGAAGCATAAAAGGATGTAATATAAGCTAGGATAGATTATAGCTTTAGGTCATATTTAGCAATCTCAAAGCAATTAAGTTCATTATCTTTTACATATGCTTCAATTCATCATTAAATTAAAATGAGATACCCATAAAATTTTAAAACATATTTCATATGCAATAATTAATTTGGAGCAAACCAAAAATTCATTCTCATACTACCTCTCTAAACATTTGGCTTACTTCAACGGATGTTATGAAATCACCACCAGCTCCAAAAACATCTCTGTTAATGTAAAACCCACAATGAGGATTCATTAAAACTTCCTCCATGTACTCAACAATTGAAATTGGACCACCTTGAAACTATTGCAGAAAACATTGTCAATGGGCAATTTATTTGTTCAAACATAACAAAACAAAATTTTAACAAAAATAACAATCTAAAAAGCATAAAAAGTAAAGATGCATTATAGGGGGGAAAGTTTGGACACTCAAAAGCATACAATTAGTAGAACAAAGCATGAATTGATACAAACATGTAAAGGGTAGTAGTGTACTCTAAGAAACGGACAAAATGTCATAGACAATTAGAGGGGAAAATATCTCCCCAAAGGCCAAATGCAATATTTATGATAACAAAGAATGCATTGCAATTACAACTTATATAAGATTCTATGTTAGCAAGTTTGTTTCCCATTAGAAGAAATTGATGGCCCACTAAGATATTAGCAATATTAAAAACTTTTATATAAGATGCGTTCCAGTGTCACAACTCCTAATAGAATGAAAGTTACTTGCAAAATCCATGTGCTAGTGCAACATCTAGCACAATGATAAAACTTAGGAAAATAATTAACTATTGTCTTGTGCATGTCAACCTTATGAACTTTAACTTACAAGACTCCTGATAACAATACATTATAGCACTGAATATGTAACATCGTTGAGCATTTTCCACAAGTTATGCTAGAGTATGAAATTACAACTATACTTCCAATTGATGAACATAGAAAAGAAAAAAAAAGAAAAGAAGAAAAAGAAAATGGTCATGAAAGTAGCCTCATCACCAACTAGATATGGTTAGGTTTCTTCAAACATAGGTCCAAATTTCGTAACTCAATAATCACCATAATAAAAGCGACCTAAAACACATAAGAGACTCATTTACAACCAAGAGCTTTTTCCAACTTAAGCTACAATTACTATAATCCTTTTTAATGCCAAAATAACTCTTTTTAATGCCATAAATGCTCTTGAAGACGAATTCCCATCTCCTGTATACTTCCTTAAACTTCTTTATTGGCTATTAAAATCCTTATAGAAGCTATAATAACTCTTCACGAGGTCAAATTAATTCTTCTGAAGACCTCTTATGCTCTCAAAGGATCAAATGGTCATTGCTCTCGATAACAATTCGGTGCGAAATAGTCCTCTTTAAACATCTCTTAGCCTTGAAAGTATCACATTTTCCCTTAAGCTAGGACAGCTAGCTCACATAAGTTTTAATTTTTAAAAACCTTGACAAAATTATATCTCTTAAATCCATATTTTTTTAATATTTAAAATACTAGAATACTCCACACTCCCCTTTGCTTCTTTCTCCTCAACCTCCTCTCACTCCACATTCCTTCCCCAGAGTGATATCCTCCTTGTAAACACTACTAGTAATGGCATTACCTACCCAATTATGCTTTACATGCCCATTATACGTTCTTTTCCATTGGTAAGAAATCCACCCTCTTCATCTCAATGTACTAAAAAATAAACAACTTTACCAACAAAATCTCATAAGTTCACATTATTTTCCTATTTAGAGACATTGCACGGAGAGTCAAGATCTTGCTTTTTGAGTAAAGCACAATCAATAATGATATTAGTCATTACCTACCAAAGTAGAAGAAACATTTATGACCAATGTAGTGAAGAAACATATATGAGGAACCCTCTACAGTTTGTATTGGATGTGGATGGGTGGGACATCAGGCTGCACCTTGTCCCTCCAGGTCTAGCTCTACTGTGCAACATATTACTCTCACTATACACCATCTAAGCCAAGTAAAGACTTGCTGCATTTGTCGGTCCCGAGCTGCTGCAGTCTGCATTTTTTCAATGTAGTTTTTATTGGATATGGATGGGTGGGACATCAAGCTGCATCTAGTCCCTCTAGGACTAGCTCTGTTATGCAACATGCTACTCTCACTACACACCAATCTAAGCCAAAGAGAGACCTGCTACACTTGTTTCTTGCAAGCGGCTGCAGTCTACATTTTTTCTCTGCAGTTTGTATTGGATGCGGATGGGCGGGACATCAGGCTGCATCTAATCCCTTAGGTCTAGCTCTGTTGTGCGGCTTGTTACTCTCACTAAACACCCATCAAAGCCAACAAGAGACTTGTTGCACTTGTTGCTCGCAACCTGCTGCAGTCTGCATTTATCATATGAGGTTTGTATTGGATGTCGATGGGTGGGATATCAGGCTGCATCTAGTCCCTCTAGGTCTAACTCTGCTGTGCAGCATGTTACTATCACTACACATCCCATCCAAGCCAAGCAATGACCTACTACACTTTTTGTTAAAACGTTGTTGCAGTCTGCATTTTTCCTCCTGTGACACAACAGCTACAATGCCTGATCGCACTTGTAGCATGGCAAGGTTGCCTGATCATAACTGCAGCACCTATCGAAATGCCCAGTGTTGCTATACCTGTAAAGCTGTAGGGTGCATCTGTAGATGCACCTGGGGGCGCACCTGTAAGCATGCCTATAGTGCTGCAGGTGTTTACTGCCGCACTTCTGTCACATAGGAGATTTCTATGGTTGCATCTTCGATGTCACAGGGGCTGCCTATAGCTACGAATGTATATAAAGTTGCAAAAATGTCACAGCAGATGTTTGGGCAATTGAACTATTGTGGTCTAATGAAACTTTGCTTTGGAAATGGACAAATAAGTTTGTTTGCCACAAGGCAAAGGGTGACTATGCCTTCAAAGGGAAAAAGTAATGTATGCCCGGCTAAAAGAATCAAGAAGATTGCCACTTAAGAAGAGCAGTCAAACAAATCTCGTTTCAAAGCCTGCACTTGAGCCAGACACAATAGTACTGAATGTAAAGTGTGGATCACGATTACCAAATTTTAGGCAGCCCAACTAAAGTGTCATGGAATCTCAAATGCACACTTGCAAATGGAGGATAACTGAATCGATGGTTGTTGTCTCCAAAAGGTCAAAATGCAAGAGCTCTAAACAACCTGATTATGGGATAGAGTCAGCTCCAAGACAGTCCCTCAAAAGGTCACTAACCACATCATTTCAGATGGTCTGTATCTATTTGAGTATTGCATAAAATTGTGTTTTATGATGTCTGCACAATTATTTTCCAATGGTTTTTGGTTGTTTAACTTTTTGGGAGGAATTATTAAGGCTGTTGATCGCAAACCCTCCTCCAGTTCAAGCCATTGGGATCCCTCTTCTCCTTTGGGAAAGTCAATAGTTTTGTTGTGTTTTACACCTATTATTTTATGAGTGCATCGTATCCATGTCTAGCTTGCATAGGGTGAATGCCTCCCTTATTTTGAGTAGTAGTTTTTCTTGGAGAGTACTTATCATGCTGGAAAGCCAAAGTCATCACTTGGTAGAAGCAGATTTTGGCTTTGTTAAGATAGTTAAGGAACTTCATTTTGTGTTCATCAAGGAAAAAGATAATATGAACCATGTGGGATTGAGGCAAAAGGCGAGGCCAAGAGGTGTAGTTGGTAAGCAAAACCATGAGAGAGACCAACGCAATTGAAGTGATGCCATATGCACCATGAGCTAGAAGCCAATACAATTGTTTGCAACCATAGATAACAGCATCACAAGCAAAGACCAATGCATCATGTCATTCAAGAATACGTGTGTTTATACGTGTGAGAATCACACATGTGAAACAGGGCAAGAGGATCAGGCAAGGACTTGGGCAAGATGGAGAAAAAGAAAAATAAAGCCTGCACGTAGAAACAAATGAAGGCATGATCAAGTGTTTGCAATATGTAGAGAAAAATGGGATGAAGATAGTGGAGTGGTAGGAGAAACAAGAAAGGACAACCAAATAGAGATATGAGGTGTTCTAGCAAATTTAAAAATGAATAAAAACAATTGAAGTATAATATTTGTAAACCTTGTGAAATTATTAAAATGTTTTAAAATGAGAGATCAATAACAAATGAATAATCAACTTTATGAATTAGAGCAAAGTTTACCCCAATGAACACTTTAATAGAAGAAATAACCAATAAGAGCATAAAAAATACAGATCAAAGACTCGATAAATACTTAAGAAAAAGACAAACTTACATTCGATCACAAATATATTTGCACTTTCAGATAAAGAGATAGATAAATGAGATTTATGTAGTTTAAGTAAATAGGGGGCCAATGTCAATCTAACGTCACATAACTCCAATTTCTTGTTTATAATATTTTATTATTTATTGAATTTGTTAAAATGACAATAAATGGTAACCAATAAAAATGCATAAAGTCATTTTGTTTTATAATTTGATTAACCAAATAAATTTCAAGCATATAAGAATCTATTTTTATCAACTCACATTAAACCATAAAACTAGTGCCAGAAGAATACCTCAAACATATGGAGCATGTCCTTACATTTTTCTCCACGCCGCCTCCTAGCATTATCACCTCCTCTTATTTCCTCGCCAATAAGTTTATCACTCCCAAGCAACAAGCTCACCATTACAGTTTGGAGAGGAGAGGAGAGGAGAGGAGAGGAGAGGAGAGGAGAGGACCAGACCAGACTAGACCAGACCAGACCAGACCAGACCAGACCAGACCAGACCAGACCAGACCAGCCCAGACCAGACCAGACCAGACCAGCCCAGACCAGACCAGCCCAGACCAGACCAGCCCAGACCAGCCCAGCCCAGACCAGCCCAGTCCAGTCCAGACCAGCCCAGCCCAGTCTAGACCAGTCCAGACCCAGACTAGCCCAAACCAAACCTCCACAAAAAATATAATATTTTAAGTTCCAAAAGAAACATTTGCCCATTTGACCAAAAGTCTACAATTTGCACATTGAGTCATCCAGCCTCTACTTGGCACGAAAGCCTTGTTTGTGTGCACCAACATTGCCCATTCTCAAATTTTGTGTCACCACTACTACATTAAGCACAAACTAAGCCAAAATAATACCAAAAAACCACTGACTCTACAAAAAATGATTGAAAAGAAACAAAAGGATCATTCAATAATAAATATAAATGATATAAGTCCTATTGTGCTTGCTAATAAAGCAGTGCTCTTTTGATTAACTTACTTATAGGATCTCAACATAAAGCCAAAAGCCATGGAGATAGATGAAGATATATCTTATCATCATTTTGGATGATCAAAAGCCTTGTTTTCAACAAAGTTCAATCTTCTCCCTTTTGTCTTGAGGCCAGCTTCCTAGGATTTTTCTTATGTAAAGCCATGTTGCAAAGTATTATAATTGCTAGAACTCAAGAAAGCAAGGGAACAAGAAAGAGAGAATCAAGAAAATTAATAAAGCATAGGGTAAAAATCCCAAACAAGGACTCCAAGGGTTTTTGTACCCATTCTCAAAGACTATCTTCCATTGGATTATTTTAATGCATCTGACAATTAAACAGACAATAGTCAATCTGTCTCTTTGGTTTTCTTATAAATTAATCCATTCAATTAGAATGGGTGCAAATATCAAAATTCTGGGAATAAAAAATGTCATTAACTATGAAAAGAAAAGAAAAAGACAATGATAACTACAAAAGGTGCATATCTTTCATAACTTCAAATTTTTACACATTTAAACAAAATATTATATCAATTCCTTCAAGGACTCCTCAAAAGGTTTACTCTAATACTCTTTATTTTATTGAGGATGTTTCCCAAGCCAGCCTCTCCAAAAAAGCTCCTCAAGAATGGAGAATTTAGTTATTCTCAACATATAATTCAATTTTTTATATAAAAAATCCCATTTTCGAGGATCTCTTTGATGCACTGTTGACTTCTATAGCCTTGTCGAGGAAATGACTACACTCAATTCATTAGCCATTTTCTTTAAATCCTAGGAGGAGCTCCTTCTTTTATAAATTTCCTCTATTTAAGTATATGGATTACTCTAGATTGCATCAATAATATGCTAGTGCTTTGTAAAGAGCACTCATAGAGATTTAAAGTATTGTTGAAAAGACCAAGATTCTTCATGATGAAAATTAAAAATATTCTCATAAAACTGAAACAGTCAAGAGATGTTCTTGTGGGAACGCATGTTTTGAGGGTATCTTAAATCTTCTTTGCAAAGTTAAAAAACATAACAAAAGAGGAAACTGTCTTGGCTCTATATTATTTAGAAATCAAGATATGACTATATAGTCATCTCTTTATCATTGCTTATAAGAGTTACCACCTTTTCCTCTCTACTCAAAGGAGGATCTGAAAGGAGGTTATATAATTTGTTTTGGCTAGCCACAAAAACCTTGAATACCTGGCATCACAAGAAGTAATTTTGACTAATGAACCTGATAGTTATGCTAGCAATAAATTTGTTTCGATTAAATGTCATGATAGATATAGTACACATGGCAAAAAGATAGTAAATCATAGATGAATCTTTTACAAGCCTATGATAATAGATCAAACAGTTAATTGGAATATATCGTAAGTCATATCAAGAATGAATATTTTACAAGTTCATGATAGTAGAGCAAATAGCTAGTTGGAATATAACATAGGTCATATTTCCTTTCTTTTTTCTAGAAGAAAGAAAAGAGGCTAGAGATTACTCTTGTGGCACTGAGCAGGTGATAAAGAAGGCAAAAGAACTCCATAACTATTGTTATCAAGATAGGAACAGAGACAACAAATAGCCTAGTGATGATGATTGTAGATGGATAGCAAAGAGGAGAGATAGGAAACTAATATTGAATAAGGAGGGACACTACAAGACTAGATAGAGGGTTGTCGTAGAGGAGAGGTGGTTAAGATGTTGCCATTGCGAGGAGAGGAGCTTACAACATCATCATGGAGAGGAAAGGAACTTGGAGTGTTTCCATGTAGAGAGAGGCTTGTCATGATGATGCAAGTAATCCAAGTCGAAAGATTTTGAAATCAACATGGTTCACTATCAAGGATTCGTTGCAAATCGAGAGTGCACATGCTAAGTGATCAAGACTAAGGATAAGTGTTGCAGTGAGGTGCAACGTAGACTTGACTGAAAAGGGTAAAGAGAAAGGAGAAATCAAAGCTAAGTTGATGTGTTGTAATGGAGGTGAATGATTGAGTAAAGAAATAGATGACTAGGATTTAAGAAGGATTGTTGCTAAGGGATGAGAGGCTACATATGATTGTTTTGGCCCTGATGAAATGCATAACATGTAGGATAAGATGTTTGTAATACCATATAAACTTTTTATTAATAAAAGAGGGGAACATGATATCCTTTATTTAGGGTCCATTCCAAGAGATAAATATAAGGTAAAGAGCTCTAAAAAGGATACCTAATAAAAAGTTGATGTTTGACCTGTTATTTAGGTACTAACATTAACAAAATGCTAAGACTTTATATTATATTCTAACAAAAACAAATAACACATAATACATCTACAAGATATAACAAGATTGTCGATCCAAATGCAAGACAAAATGAAAATGTGGTCATAAAATTCTAACTTAAGACATACCAACCAAGGATTATCAAATTTTAGGAATTTTCTTAATTGGCTACAAAATTCAAAATGAATAAGGAGCTATAACCATCTTAATAGAAAGAGGTCATGAAGTGAACCTTAACATAAAAGTTTTGAAAAAATTTGGTCATAAAAAAGGATAAGACAATTTTTTGATACCATGCACATTCCCAACAAGATGAGATAATAGACAGGAAAAATATGATACTTGTTAACATGGTTGGGGCTATGCTGAACGAGTGTAGTTTACCGAAATAATTTTGGCTCAAGATGGTGAATGCTACCTATTCAAGTCATTGTTCAACCAAAGTTAACTGTAACATCATAAAAGTTATGTGAAGCAAGAAAATCCAGCATCTTAAATCTTCACATATTTTGGATGCAATTGTTCAATTTTAAATAGTGGTAAAGATGACCTAAAAAAAGGGTGATTAAAGGTCAAATTATGCATTTTTCTTGGGACATTCATGTACAAGAAAAGCTTATAGAATATATAACTAAAGAAACATCCTAGTTGAATAATGCACATACTTGGTGTTAATAAATTCAAACAGTCAAAATCTAAAAAAACAAAGAAATATGATGATATTGATAAATTTGGATAGACATGATGAAAAAAAGAAGTAGAATTGAATAAGAGAACAAAATTCATGTTTTTTTTCTTATAAATTGATGTTTATTACTTTTTGAGAGGACTACAAAGTGAACTATCTACAATAACAACCAAAAAAACGGGCAAGCCAAAAGCTCTCAAAGAAAAGAAGCTAAATTACAAAAAGGATTTGTCTAGTCTTGAGCTTTATTCTGAAGTAACACAACTAAACGACTATCTAGCTTAGTTAGATTCACACAATATTTGGGTAGTTGGTGAGCTTAAAAAATATGAGACTCAAAATTGATGCTAGCCATTTGGGTAAGATAGTTTATTACAACATTACCCTCTCCAAAGATATGTCATATTTGAATTATTTTAGGGCCAACCACTTTATGATAAGTTTAATATTGTATGCATCTTCCAGATAGTCGACGCTTTACCTTGCACTATGTCCAAGAAAATTTGATAGTCCAACTCCACCCAAAGCTCTCTGTAAAGTTGAAGACCCAAAAGCAATGTCAATCGTTCAATTTTTAGATTTGTTTTTGAACCAATGAAAATAGAGAAAGCTTTACTGTGTGACCAAGGTGATCTCTAATGATCCCAACACAATTGGCCAGACTGAGATTACTATAGGCCGAACCATCTATATTCAATTTCAAAATATTGCAAGGGAGGAAGTCATTTAACAACCTAACTTTGAGAATATATTGTTTATACCAAAGGGAAACACCAAGTGATATTGAAGTAAGCAAAGAGAACATTGTTGAAAATGCAGCTCATCGAGATTTTGACCTCCTCAAAAAGTGCCAAGTTGTGAGCTTTCCAAATTTCCCAACAAATGAGAGAAGGCAACAACTGAATTACTTCTCCCCTTGCAGTTTTTGAGGATTCATGTCTCCATTAATGCTCAAGCACAAGGTAGATTTCTTAGGGGTTCGCCTCATGCAATTCTAGAAGATTTGCGAAGAAGTCCCAGATTTGCCAATACCAGTGGAGGCCAATAAAGACATGACTCAAAGAATTCTCATTTGGGCAGAAGGGGAACTTAGATGCTAGTTGAAAGATTGGATAATATAAAGCAACCAAGAAAAGCAATAATCTATTAAGAATCTAAAACATTAGAATTGAAATTTTCAATAGAAGCCTGTATTTCCAAATTTTTCTTGTTGAGTTTAGAATCAATCTTTTACCTCTTGTTGCTCACCAAGCCGAGTTTTTACTAAAGTTTTCATTGGAGGTAAGTGTCTAGTAGACAAAACTTATAGGACCTGAGTACTCCGTGTAATTCAATGCAATATGTTTGATGTTTTATTCAAAATTGAGTTAATGGGTTTTCTACTTCTTATGGTATATTTAGATTGCATGAAGAGAGCCCACAAAGAAGAATTTTGAGCCTTCCAATAAATCTTAGCACTAAATGCTTCCATTACATCTTCAAGCTTTTTCAACCTGAGCCCATTCTCATCGATCAAGGAACTTAATTTCTTCTAGCTAGCCTAATGATGTTTGTGGCAATGAGTTGAATTCCCTCCAATCCGTTTATGAGGGCTTCAATTCTATAAAGAAAATTTTTTGAAGTATAAGAAGCCATCTTTTAAGGAAAGGAAGAATCTAAGGATAATTTGTGTAACAAATGAAGATTTGTCTAACATTATCCCAAATATCTTATTGTATGTGATCCCTTTAAAGGTATAAAAGTTCAACCTTCCTTTAGAAACTAAGTGGCATTTTGTGATGAATCAAACTTATTTAATATTACAAACATAAGGATGAAATTATATTTTTATAAATTAGACTAAATAAAATGAAATGGAGACAATAAATGCAAATAAAATGAGCTCCATGAAAAAATTTCAAACCTTTTGATGTGGAAGTTGACCTGTATGTCATCCAGACCCACAAGGAACAACCAACCCAACTATATCATTGATTGAAGTGGTTTGGATTGATAAAGTAATGTAATAAAATGCAATGATGCACAATTTCTTCTCATAAAGAATAAAGTAAAGATAAATAGAAAAAACGACAACATAAAGATAATATACACAAAATTACAAGGAAAATTTTACTATATTTTATGAAAGAAACACAAACTAAGTGTAGGAGACAAACTATACGTCCAAAGAGTCTTACACAATCCTTCATTTGGTGGAAGACACCCTTGTCTCAAGCTGTAGTTGTGCACACAGAATCTCTTTTAGATTCTTGATCCCAACCCCCAATTGTATCCAATAATGTCAATAAGCAAATCTCTCTCCTTCCACAAAAATCTTAGTCTAAGACATCACAATCATCTATCTTGTTGTATCTTGGCCTCTTCCCTCCACATCTCAACACTCTTGGTCAATTTCTCAAATTAGCCAAGTTGAGCAAAGAATGCATTAGATTGGATGTTCTACCAATCCCAAAAAGCCTCCTTTTTATAGTCACAAAGGAACATTTATAAATTTGAAAAAAATACTTATCACTTAAATATTTTAACATCTACAAATCTAATATAATCTTCATCAAAAAGATTCAAATTTATGCTCAGAATTGTCTTTAAAACCTCAGTTTTGAATATCCAACAATATTAAGTTGGTAAAATTCAAAATTGGGATCCAAATCTCTATTTTACCTTTGTCGAACTACCCATTACAAGATCAAATGGTCAATCAAACCATCGTTGAACTGTTCGATTCAAACTTCCAAGATAACACTATATTTTAGCCATAATTTCTTACCTTGAAATAAGAATTCAACAATTTTGAATGCATTGAAAAGCTAAGAAGATGCTTTACAAAATTTTATTTAGTGCTTCGATACATTGCAATCTATAGGAGAAAATAGCTCACAAGTTGCTGCATCATTTACATTGGATCTTCTTCAGGTTAGTTTACATCCTCATATTCGTTGATTAGTTCTAATCCCCTAATCCTTCACCTCTCCTTTAAAGGACTCATCCTATGAGTTTTCAAGCTTGTAGCCAAAGAAGACAAAGTGTTCACAGCAACTTTGTCACTTCCTTTGGTATCCATGACCTCAAGTGTGCCACATCATCTACTCTAGATACTTCTCCAACCAAAAAACAATGGGATAATAATGATCTACTTCTTTCAATGGTTGTGTCCCAAATGGACAACCTCCACCTTCTGCTATTTTTCATCACCCATTCTGAACAAGCATCTCCTTCCCCCTGCAGAATGAACTAGAATACCTTTACGCAACTTTAGTTTTGCTTCTTGAGTCATTTTCTTTCTCGTGTTGACACTTTCCCCTTCAATAGCTCTCTAACTCTCAATTGTAATACAAAATGTCCCAATCTCCGCTCCCAATTCCCTCACACAGAAAAAATGAACCCCCAAAAGCCTAGATTCCCACGGAAGCAAGATTTATACTCAGATATTAAATCAAGATTTATACTTTGATGTTGTTCCGAATCGAAAGAATAAAAGACGCTGAAAATTTTACAGGATCAAGTATTGCGAAGGTAAAAAAAAATGAAACGAAAACCAACCAGTGAGATCGGCGAGGAGACACCACATCGGTCCAGAGAGGAGATCCACGGAATTCGGCGTCAACCCATGGTTAAACGTAGCAGTGGTGTTCGCCGACCGAAAATTTCCACACGCCATCGACGCCCACCTTAGTGACAGCGGAACCCTAGCCCTGAAGCAGTCCCAGCAGCCGATGGGAAGTACAAGGAAAAAGGAATTAATGCCGCTGTCATTAAATTAAATTTCAAATTTGTTTTCATCTCTTATTTTCAAATTTATAAATCACAAATTTCAGTCACTGCTATTTTCATTTAAAATTATTTTTGTTAAGATTTTTTAAAAATCTTTAACTGAAGATTATAAATTATTTCAGTATTAAAAAAGTATTTTTATTTTAATATATTTTTATTTTAAATAAATAAGCATATATAAAAAATTTTATTTCTTTATTTCTCCTTATAATTCTTTGTTTAGAAATGAGTATGATATTTGAGAATTCATAATCTAGTATAGTTAATTATAAAAATTTTAATTTAAAATATTATATCAAAATTATTCTTAATAAAAATATTATATACAAAAAAAGGTATTTGTTATCTTTATCCTTTATAATATTTTTAAGAAAATAAAAAGATATGATTATTGATATTAATTGAAGTTTTTATTAAAATTACATTAATAATGCATAGTAAATTTTAAAAAAGTAAATCAATGTTCGTTCTTATGAGAAAATGCATTTATGTGGGAATTATATGATTAATTTTATGAAGAAATTTAAATAATTTTTAATTACAAATATATATATATATATATATAATATATTATGATTTATTATACATTAAAATATATATCAAGTAAAAAAAATTGAAGTACTATTTTAAAATAATTAAATATATTTTTTAAAATTTTATAAAAAAAAATTTATAGTTATTTTATATGATTAAGAATACAAAATAACATTTAGATTTAGCAAATTATAATTGAGAATTAGTGATAATAAATTTGCTATAATATCTAAGAAAAAGATATCTAGAAATTTACAATGTGATTAATAATAAGGTGATTATCAAGTGATAGAGTTGTTTTACATGTGAAATATTTAGCTACATGATTAAATATTTTATACTAAAATAAGATTTTGATAATATTTAACACCGTAAAGTCAAATTTAATTTACTTAATTGGACTCACTTTTAGTTACTTATCGTTTATGATAGTCATAAAATATCATAATGTATGTTAATTTTTAGTAAAACGTAAATATTATTACAAATGTGAAGATAATTATGTTGTACTCTTGATATTTTAATTATAATTAACATAATTGAGGACTTTTCTTTTTCACAATATTGATCAATGTGAGAGAATGGAAAGTGTATTTTTTTGCTATAGGTTTTATAATAGAAGCAGATAGAATGTATTAGTCTTGGTTTATAGTATGATAATCAAATAAAAATATGTTAAATAAAAAAATTGAAGTATAGTGCACTTAAAGAAAAAAAAGATTTTTTAATAATCAAAATAAATTATTTAAGATCTTACGTTAAAATGAAAAAAAATAATAAAAAAGAATAAAAATTATTAAATATACATAATAAATAGAGACTAAAAAATATATTAATTTTTAAAACAAATTTCTAATAATTGATTAAGTTGTACATGGAAAATACTAAATTTAGTAAAAAGAAGTTTAATTCTTAAAAATATTATTCATTTCTTTTTTAATATGTACTTTTTCTGTCCAAATAATTAAGGTGTAAAAAACATTTATATAAAATGTTTTAAATGTAGCATGAACTTAATAATAATAAAATAAATCTTTCATAATATAAAATTATATTAATATAGTGAATTAATTTTTCAAAGTGAAGTAGAAAATTTTATGATAACAATAATTTTGTATTTCAACTTCAATGTTAATAAGATTGCTGAGTTGAAATCGTTGTCTTCATTAAGGTAACGACAATGAAAAGTGGAGTAGAAGATTTTGGCATAGATAAAAATGTCGGAACCTATGAGTTTGAAAGATAACATTTGAGTTTCTATATTGTATTTATAAAATTGAGACTTGATGATCACAAAACATTAAATAGTTTAATAAATGTTTAATTTACTTAATTTTTTAACAGCTTCAATGACTTTAAGAATGAAGAGATACTCTAATAATGTTCAAATTATTCGAAAGAAAAATATTTATCTTATATGATCAGATCTTATGAAGCATTAAGTTTATATATTACATTAAGAAATGTGTTCCTAAAAAATTAAACTGTAATAAATGAATAAAAATATTATAGTACACAATTTCTAAGATTATATTTTTACAAAACAATAATTTTTGTACTTAACTACAATATATTGATATCACGTATAATATATTTACCATTCACATATTATACGTAAAATTTTGTTTATGGTACATAAGTACATTCTATTCACATCCTTGTGTCAAGAGAATTGTACACAATATATTAAAAAAATGATAAAATTTTATCCTTTTATTTTTAAGAAACTATTATGATTTTTTAATTAAAGAAATAAATTTTTTGTTAATGTATTATGAATAATTAATTATATTCAATATTTGTTTTCAACTAAAATTTATTATTATTATTAATTTTGTTCTTTAAATTAAAATAAATATATTTACAAAATCATTAACCAATAATCTTAATAAGTGATCACTCATATAATTTTTTTATCACGTTATTTTTTATTAAACTATAAAATTAATTAAATTATAAAAGAAATAACGTGGATATTTATGTAATATTTTTGTTGCTTTTTTTTATCTATATTGTCAAATGTTTAAATTAAATGTTATTAGATTATGATTTGGTTGGCACAATAGAATTATGAAAAATAAATTTTATCATTGTTTAATAAGTTAATTTAATTAAGATATTAGAAAGAGTTTTTGTTGATATTTTTATATATTGTTAGCATGAATGGTTGTTAACTTATTGAATTTATATCAAATATTATAGATTTGTTGCGCATCTTCTTAAATTTAAAAATTTTATATTTTACCGATTTATTACACATATATTTATTATATCTAAGAAACCTTTAACATATATATTAAATTATATTTGTAAAACCAATTAAACTTTTTGATTTTTATATAATTATTTATGAGAAAAATTTAGATATTTGATAATTTTTTTCTTTTCCAAACCTTCAAAATTAAGTTATTATTATGTGATCAACAAATAAAATTTAAGATTTTAAAATAAAAAAATATAGTTAATAAATAACTATAATAGTTTTATATAGTTTTGAAATAATATATTTTAAAAAAGTAATAATATTATATGTTTAAAATTTTGATAAGAAATTGTGTTTTATTTTGCTTTGATACTTCACTAAAAAAATTTAGGAAATGTTTTACAAATAACCTAAAATCCTAAATATTTAAAAAATAAAAACAGACAAATATTTACAGGATTTATCAGCATTCTAAGTTAATCCGAAAAATAATAAAAAAATGTCGCATATTTTTCGCTCTCGTTAATTACCCGTTTTCCGCATAATATGTTTATGCAATCTTGTAAATCTGAAGACCTCCTCCGATTCGACAATTTCGCAGGAAAACCGTGAGTGTTAGCTCACGAATTTTGGCAATTTTGGCGCCCGCATAACGAATTTTATGCGAATGGTCCTATAATTACACTGGCAATGTATTGTGCGGGACCAAAATAAAAAAAAAGCTTTCCAATTTTTTTTGTTTTTTCGAAGTTTTAAAAAAATGAACAGTATGCAGTCAGTTTTTAAAAGAAACTTTAAAATAAATATAAACTCTTATTTATTAAAATAAATTAATGTTTTGAGTTTTATGTAAATATTTATATTAAATCATGAACCTTATTTTAAAACTATTAAATTATTTATCAAGCTAATTTTATATAGTTTTAAAATAATATAAATTAATAAAAAATAATTATATAAATTTCAAAAAAATAATTATTTTTAAATACAATGATGTATATGATTCAAACTTTAATTTTGTAAAATTTAAGATTTTAAATTATTCTATGTTAAATTTTATTTTATTCAAATCTACTTGAGCAAAAATAATAAAAATAAAAGAAAAAAAATTATATTATACAAAAAAATAAAAATGCTAAAAATATGTAAAATGAACAATTATTTTGAATAGTTATTTTCGTAGTTCGGTGATCAATAAACATTAATAAAATAGTTATATATTTTAAGTTGTTTATTACTTTGTATCTTTTTTTATAATATTTTATACTCAATCAAATCCTGTTTTTTTACGATTGAATCTCGTTTGCCAATCTCACATTTGGTAATCTCATATTGAATAATTATCGAACTGTTTCTTATGTAGCGCTGCTCATCAAAATAAACAAAAATACTATTTCTACGTAAAATACCATTTATAGGTATTGGAATAGAAATACCAAAATAGGGTATTCTTTTAGTTCCTTGTTATTGATCATATTGTAAGGGAATCGCGAATCTATTTCTTCGCTTTTTCCCCAAAGAATTGTTGAAATTATCTTAGTAAATTAACTTCCCTCCCAATTATTGGTTCTCAAAAAAATTCTGTGATTGTTAGCTCAAGATTTTTGCCTTGCTTTAATGTGGACATAAATTATTTTATATGATTGTAATTATGGTGTAAGACCATTAGAAAATATTTTTATATGCATTGTTGACTAAAATATACTTTTTTAATTACGAAAAAAGAATGATAATAATTTTAAATCCATTTCAATGATAATTATAATATTTTTTTAAAAAAATTATTAAATAAATATAAATTTATATTTTTATATTAAATTATACATGAAAAATAATAAATTTAATAAAAAAATTTAATTGTTTAAAATATTATCTTTCTTTTTTAATATATACTTTTCTTATCCAAATAATTAAGATTTTTAAAAAAATTATATAATATTTTTAAAAATATAACATGAATTTATTAATAATAAAATAAATATTTTGTAATATAAAATTATATTATGAATTAATTTTTCAAAATAAAATAAATAATTTTATAATAACAATAATTTCTTATTTTAACTTCAATGTTAATAAGATCACTAAATTAAAAACATTACTTTTATTAAGATTAAGACAATAAATAATAGAGTAGAAGCTCTGGTCATAACAAAAATGCCACATCCAACGAGTTTGAAAGATAACATTTGAACTTAATGATAATAAATACCTATTATGACATATTATTATACATCCTTTTAGTATATTTCATATATTACATTTATAAAATTAATACTTGATCACAAAACATTACAAAAAAAAATACTTAATAGCTAACAAAAACATTGATAAAACTGAACCACGAGAATGATTTAATTATTTCTTCGTTAGAAAAATATACACCATATAAAAATTATGACACCCCATTTAGAAGAAAAAATGGAAACACAATTTTTTAACAAAGAGCATGATTGGCCAACCCAACAGCATCAATTAGATAAATTTAAATCAACTTGGTAAATATAAAGTTTTCAGAGAATATGAAGATACTGATGACACCATCGTTTTTGAGTTAAGGATTACTTATATCATGATGTAACCTTCCTCTAGATCAGCATGCCAAAAGATAAGAGCTCCATTCACTGAGGTGGTGGTCCTTGTAGCAACATTATCACAATAACTTACTTCATCAACACATCTCAAATTACTATGTTATATCATCTGCAAGTTAGAACTATATGTTATACCCTTGTGTTTGATGAGTCAAGCATAAATGTTTATATCTCATATGAGCTTGCTTTAAATAAAATTGTTAATATTCAATTAAGTCAAGCCATGAACTTTAAATGTCTAAAATAATGGTCTTCAAGGCTCTTGGAGTCATGACAAGCTTTAAAGAAATTGAAGACATGCATTAAAATTTTCATACTTAAATTTCTTTTTATTTTTTTCTTGAATTTGATATGTTTAAATTTTGAGATGATGTAGTACACTAGTAGTATTAATATTTAAAAATATTATAAATTTAATAATTATTGAATTTTGATTTTTGGGCCAAGCATTATTGATGAAAAGTATAGACATTGGTATTTGATTTTTAAAAATTATTTAAGAATTATTTTTCATGAGTTTTTTTTCATAGTTATTTAGGAAACTTATAATGTTAAGCAGCTAGAAAATCATACGAATCGAATTCTATATAAAGTGCAATGGAAAAGTTTTTTGGACAATGTCGGACAAAAGTCTAACCTGATTATCAAAGAAGGCGGAAGGGCAAGCGCGATCGGACGGCTAAGATTATTCAACGTAAAATGATAAGAAGGAGAATTGAACCCAGGCTGAGCAAATATGCATCAGGACGCAAAATCACTGCAGTAACTATTTTAATTTGAGTAATTTCTAGACAAATTATACTAATACACCTAGCATGAATTGATTAATAATAAAATGAATCTTTCATCATATAAAATTGTATTAATAGAGTGAATTAATTCTTCAAAGTGAAGTAGAAAATTTTATGAAAACAATAATTTCGTATTTCCACTTCAAAGTTGATAAGATTGGTCAATTGAAAACGTTATTTCGATTAAGGTAATGATAATGAACAGTAGAGTAGAAGTTTTTGCATAGAGAAAAATATCGAACCCCACGATTTTGAAAGATAACATTTCAGCTTAATAATAATAAATACTAGTTACAACGTTATTATATGTCCTTTTAATATATTTTATTTATAAAATTGAGACTTGATGATCACCAATCATTAAGTCGGTTAATAAATGCTCAAATTACTCAATTTTCTAAAAGCTTCAATGGCATTAAGTATGAAGGGATACTCCAATGGTGTACAAATTATTCAAAAAAAATATTTATCTTATATGATCAAATCCTATGATGCATTAAAATTCATATATTACATTAAAAAATGTGCTCTTAAAATATTGACATGTTTTAAATGAATAAAATATTTATAGCATACAAAGTTTTTACGATTACATTTTTATAAAAAAATAATCATTGTACTTGACAACAATATATTTATATCATGTATAATACATTTAGCATTTATGTATTATACATAAAATCATGTTTAAGATACATAAGTACATTATCTTCACATTCTTGGGTCAAGAGACATGTACACAATATATTATATTCTGAATAATAAGATCCATAAGTGAGTAAGAAATATGCAATAGAAGATGATTTGTCATGATTTTTGTATAATACTACATAATTAGTAAACTTTACATATAATACATATGTCTATACATACATTATATCTAACGAAGAAGACTAGTAATGATATTTTGACAAAAATTTAGAAAAATTAATGTTAAACTTTTATGATTGTTTATAGTTGTTTGAGAATTCTTTGAGTTCATTTGCATATAAGTTTTTCTCAGAATATTAGAGATTAATTGATGCTTTTAAAAATCATTTGTAGACATTTGAATTCTTATACATGCCTTATCTGTTAAGAATTAAAGATAAATGATATGTTATAATTTTGGGTAAGTAAAATCTAAGTTAAAGTTTTTAAGCATAATTTTTAATTAGTATTTCTTTCTATGCAATAGATAAAATAATAAAAAAATTATATTAGAAATTTTAAAACTTAAATTTGATACATAATTAATTTTAGTAGGTAGTTTTATTTATAAAAACTCTAAATTAAATTGATCAAATTTTTTATTTTTATTTTAAGAAATTTTTATAATTTTTTAATAAAAGAAGTAAATTATTTTGTTTATTCAATATGAATAATTTATTATATTCCATATTAGTTTTCAACTAAAAATTTTAATCACCATTAATTTTGTTCTTTTATAGTTATATTTTTTTATTCTTTATTATGGATTGACAAAGTAAAACTATTTTAGTAAAATTCATTATTAAACTTTTAAATTATTGTGCTTAATTTTTTATGTCATTTATTATGTGTTATAAATATAGATTTATTAGAGCTTTTAATTTGTTTATATTAATCAATTTTTTATTATTTAAGATTCGGTTTTAAAAATATATTCATATGAAATAATTGTCAAAATTTTCAAAAAAATCTAAAAAATGTCAAGTTGTGTATATTATTGAGGTTTTAAATTTAATTTTTTTTAAAATTACTTTATATATATTTATAAATTATTATACATATGAAATAATTGTGAGCATTCTAATAATTATGAACAAAAAATTTGATATTATTTTAGCCTCATACATTGACAAGTAATTTAACTATTGTTACAATCATATGAAATAAATTATGCAAACTATAAAATGAAACAAATACTATTTGCTAATGATCACGAAATTTAAGGATTAGTGACAATTCAACTGATTTTTGATTATCGTATAAAATATTAAAAAACCACATAAAAAAATAAAAATTTGTTTAATTATGATCGATAATAAAAAAAGTAATACAAATTGTTGAAAACATTTACCGTTTTACATATTTTAAATATTTAAGTTTTCTTTTTATAAAATATGTGTTAATTTGCAACCGTTCATTCTTTCTTTCGCAAAAGTACTTAGGTATTTTTTTATATGTTCAGCAGCGTAAAACAAATATAACTAACATGCGTATAACCGCATAATTGGATGTATGCGGAGGCCGTAAAAGCTTAAAAGCTTACGATCACAGATTACTGCGGAAATCTACCATTCACAGGGTGTTCGATTTAGTTATAGATGCATAAACGCATAGAACGTTCTATGCGGAACGACACAATATAAAAACATTTATTATTATGCCGCTTTTTGTTTATGATTCTTCACGTATAAATAAACACGTACTTTTTTCAATTTAAATAATAGTGATTCTAGTTTACATTTTAATTTACTTTTTATTCAAGGATGAAGAAAAATACATTTGAATATTTTAATTTAGAAGAAATATAATCATAATTTTTAAAATTTTATTATTTAAAAATATATATAAAAAATAATCTTGAAAGAACTATTATCGTTATATATTATTTTATTATTTATTAAATATTAAAAATTATTTTTTTATTTTATCAACAATATAATTTATTTGCTTATCCTTTTATGTTAAAATGAATTTTAATATGAAATCATTCTTGAGATCTATAATACAAATGAATATATTTATAATAATTAAAGGGACAGGTTGGGTTGGGACCGGTCGGGTCGGGTCATGTCGAGTCTAGTCCGGTTTGGTCAGTTCCGATCGGGTCTGGTCAGGTCTAGTCTGGTCGGGCCCAGTCTGGTCCGGTTTGGTTGGGTCTGGTCGGGTCTGGTCTGGTCGGGTCGGGTCGGGTCTGGTCGGGTCGGGTTGGGTCGGGTCGGGTCGGGTTTGGTCGGAGTCAGGTCAGGTCTTGTCTAGTTTGCTCGGGTCGGGTCATTTCGGGTCTCGTCCGACCTGGGTCAGGTCTTGTCTGGTCTGCTTGGGTTGGGACATTTCAATTTCAAACAAAATTTATTAGATAAAGATAATATATTATTTATAATTTTTACTAATTTATGATAAATTATAAAATTAAATGAATAAATTTAATCATAAATTTTTTTTCTCTTTTATATTTCAGTCAATTATTCTTATTGAGAAAAATTAAAATTTAAAATAATATTATTAAAAATAGTTTCAAATACAATAATAAAATTTATTAAACATAATACGAATTGATTATTAAAACAAATATTTTATAATATAAAATTGAATTAATGAGGTGTATTAATTTTTCTGAACTAAATAATATTTTTTGTATAAAAAATTAAGAATTAAAGAATAAAGATTTTATGATTATATTTTATTTATAAAACCTTAACTTTGTTATCATATTCATAAAATTATGTATTGTAATAATATTTTATAAAACAATATATAAAAATAGGTAAATATGTTGTGTTATACAATATTATTTTAGATTATAATTTAATATTAATTTGAAATTTTATTTTTTCACAAAAGTTATAACAAATTTTAAATAAAATTATGATATGAAAATTTATACTTTTTAAACATTAAAAAAACTTCTAATCAAATCATTAATACACAAACAAAAGAAAACAAAATAAGTCATTATTTATTTTTCTTATAAATTAAATGAATGTAATCCTTAATCCCTTATAAAAAAATTATGATGAAAATTATAACTTTTAAGAATTATTAAATAAGTTTTTTTTTGAAAATACGTTAATGTTTGTTAAAATAAATAAAAAATAATAAATTATATTAATTTTATATTGAATAATATTATAATTTATGAGCAAATCTGTTCTAAAGATATCAAAATGATACTCTTGCTGTTTTCAACGTTTTTGATCTCTATCAAGTCTTGGGAAGCACCGCGACGTACACATAAAGTAAGTTAATACGTAGGTTCAGCAAAAAATTAGGAATTATTTTAAAGGTTTTTAAAAACCCGATGAATCTTATTTTACGTAAAAATAACATATTCCCAAGCAGCCTCATCTTTTTCCCATCACGAATCGATGAGAAACTTGAGAACATCGTGATCGTCGGAAGGCGCACAAGCGATTTTGCGATTCCCAGCCAGGCGCTAACTGTGATCGATGGGAAGACGGTGATCTGCGGGGTTTTGGAAGTGGACGGCGGTTTTCAGGAAGACAAAGATGAAGAAGAAGAAGATAAAAAAGAAGGAGAAGAAGAAGAAGAAAAGAAGAAGAGGGAGAAGAAGAAGAAGAAGATGAAGATGACCTTTTGGTGGTTGGAGGGGAGGCGTTAGCTTCGCGAACTTTTGGTGGTTGACCTTTGCTTTTTTTCAAGAAGGTTGCCGTGCATTTGTTGAGGAAAAAGATTTGTGATGTCGGCGGTACTTGGTATAGAGGACCACTGGATCAAAATAGATGACTTTGATCGCGGAGGCTGATTTTGTCGAAATCACGTCCTTCATTGCAGCGCTCCTCTTCTTCCTACCGGAACGTGAACGGGAACCGGAATCGTCATCTGTTTGCTGTCCCATGGATGGATGGACATTGCCGGCATGTATTCGTGCGAGTCATAGGTGGATTTAGAGTATTTACAGTGCTCTCCTTCAGTGCTTCCAAACCATACAACTCGACCAACTTCTTCAAAAAACAGAAGAACATTTTTGGCAGGGCGGTTCCAGAGGGATCTTGCGATTTCCTGTTTGGCGTTAAGCGTGGCCGACTGGAAGGCGGCGAACTGCGGGCTTGCATTGGAAGTCGTTGGTGGCTCAAGCGAGATTTTAAGCTTATGAGATGGTCTAGTTGATAGCTACGGCTACGTGGCGTCGCACGGCCGTGTTGACATCAAGAGGTGGCCATTGACTGGATGTGGGGCTTCTGTAGCTTGTGGAGGAAGTCATTTTAAGACTTGCATCTCTGCTTCATCAGGTTCTATTTTATTTGCATTCTGAACAAGTTGTCTATACACTATATTAATAGAGTTTTCGATCATTTATTAAAATGTTAGGTCTTTTATCTATTTCCTAGATCTTTGACGAATCAAAACTGTGATTATGGTTTCTATTGAATTTATTTTCGTATGTTTTAAATTATTTTTTATTTTTCTTCATTATCTCAGTTTTTATATATGAGTTTTTTTTTTGTGTTAACTTTTTTTTCTCTCAAATGTTATGTAAACATCTGTTTTTTATTATTATTATTCATACAATAATGAGATTATTTATTATTTATATATTTAAAAATTTAAAGATTATTTATTATATATTTATCTGTTTATAAATATAATTCATATATTTATGATTATTTATTTTAATGCATGGACAGAAGATTTGGGAACGAATAAACTCTTGTTTATTAAAAGAAGAGACGGATGGAGACTGATTTCGTACAGGTATTTTTTTTTTCAATATTTATTTATTTTTTTAATTAATATGGTTTTTTAATTAGATTAGACTTGTATAAAAAGTATTTTTAAAAAAATAATAATTGATTTTTAAAATTTTTAAAACTTATTAAAAATATTTAAAATCATAATTTAAAAATATATAGAATATATTTTCTTATTTTAAAATATATAGAATATATTTTAAAATATATAGAATATATTTTCTTATTTTTTATGAATTAAATAATAATTTAATATAAAAATTTAATAATTAATGATTATATTTTTAAAATAATAAAAAATATTGTTTATAGAAATTGATATTCTCATAAACTTTGTGATATATAAATATTTCTAAATTTTAATTAAAGTTGAAATGAAGTTTAGTTATTTATGAATGCAACAAAAATATATTTATTTCAAATTAAATTAATTATTATTATGATAAATTTGATATAAATTAATGAATTATTATTTGTGTATAGTTTTTATAATAAAATAAGAATAAAAAATTAAATTTTATTTTAAATAGTTAAAAATGTTAAAGGTTATAAATAATGTTGAAATTTAAAAGTTATAGAAATTTGGTGTTATTGATTAATTGTAAAATAAAGATGATGAAGAGATTAAGGGTTAATAAAGATAAAAGAAATAAATTATGAGATTAAATAATAATGATTATAATTCATTAAATAACGATTAGAATAGTTATTTAGTGTTTTTGTTATTTGATTGAATAAAATGAATAAAAAGATTTTAGAAATTTAAAGTTTAGAAAAAAAATGTTATGTTTTTAATTAGATTTTTATTTCTAATATAAGTTTTGATAAAATATCTATATAAAAAATTAATAAATTTTTCATAAATAAATAGTTATGGTAATGATTCATTTTTATTATAAAAAATGATTTATATTTTTTATAATTTTATAAAAAAATGTTCTAATATTTTGTGAATAAATATTTTTTTAAAAAAATTGACCCGACACGATCGGACCCTACCGGACCAGGTCGTACCCGACCGGACGGGGCCGTACCCGACCGGACGGGGCCGTGCCCGACCGGACGGGGCCGTGCCCGACCGGACGGGGCCGTGCCCGACCGGACGGGGCCGTGCCCGACCGGACCGGGCCTGGCCCGACCGGACCGTGCCGGACCAGACTGGAACCGATCGGGCCGGAGCGGACCGGACCCGACCAGACCGGAGCCTAGTTTCAGATCTTCTCCAACGATAGACCGCACCCGACTGGATCCGACAGGATCCTACCGGACCCGACTGATCTGACCGGATCCGACCGGACCCGACCTGATCCGACCGGACCCGACCTGATCCGACCGGACCCGACCTGATCCGAACGGACCCTCCCTTACCGGACCGAACCGGACCTAACCGAACCAGACGCTCCCTACCGTTACATACCGTACCTGCCGGGTCAGACCTGACCCGACCGGACCGGCGCCTATTTTCCGATTTTCAAAAAAGAGAAAGCGGACCCGGCCGGACCCGACCGGAGAAGACCGGACCCGACCGGAGCCAACCGGCACCGAACGGACCAGACCAGAGTAGACCGGACCCGACCGGAGCAGACCGGACCATAAAGGACCCGACTGGACCCAATCTGACCCGACCCGACCCGACCGGTGCCGAAACTACCCGACCCGACCCGACCCGACCCGATCCGACCCGATCCTATCCGACCCGACCCGACCGGTAACGGACCGGACCGGACCCGACCTGAACCGACGAAATTATTTTTATTTTTTGCTTGTAAAATAAATGTTTTTTAAATAAAAGTTTATAAGAATGTTTTCTTATAATTTTAGATTAATGTTCAAATATCATATTTTTTTGTTTTAAATTTTAAAAATGTTTAAAGTTATTGAGACTTATTAATTAATAAAAAGTATTTTATTTTGTTTTTGTGAAAATTTTTTTTAAAATAAGATAGTATTTTTTTAATTTTTAGATTAAATGAATCTTATTATTTTTATAAAAGTTTTATTAAAGATGTAAACATGTATGTAGTAAATAAGTTTTTTATTATAGATATTTATATGTAAAAGAGCAAAAAATTGATGAAAAAGAAAATTTTAATTGAATTTTTTTAAAGGTAGATATTTAATAATTAATGTTATTTTTCTAAATAGTTTCTATATAATTTTTAATTAAATATAAAATTGAGTAGTGATTATGTTTTTAATTAAACCTTTTCAATTTTCCTTTTAAAATAATCTTTTAATGTGTATGTATTTTATAAAATAGATAATAATGTTATTTTTTAGATATTTTGAAAGTCTATTTAATTACATGAGGTAATTTATATAACTCGGTTCAACCCTATTAGATTAGGATTTAATATAATTTGATTACGTGAGCTGACTCGACAAGATTAAAATAAATTAGATTTTTTATGTTCTATTACAATGTATTATAAACTTTTTAAATTTTTATATTAATATTTTTATTTTTTTAATAATTTTTTTGAATTATTAAGTCTTTTATTTTATTTATATTTATGGTAGATTATTATTATAATATTGAAAGTAAATTCTTTTTGTATCATATTTAAATTATTTTAATATTTATTGTTTAATACATGTATTTTGATAACGATGAATATATATTTTTAGTGATAATATTATTTAATCATATTGGGTAAATATGTTTAGATATTAATTTTTAAAACGATATTTTATAATTTGAAAAATTAGTACACTTTTAAAAGATATATTTTTTTAAATTAAAATATTTGCTTCATTTTTGTACATAAGAAATACATGTTTATGTGAAATTTATTATGTTTTGTAGGTTTTAGAATTTTTGTTGTGTATAAAATAATAATTTTTTGAATTTTGATTATTGCAGGTAATGATTTAATTGGGGAAGATCTTTAAATTCGAGAGTGGAGAGGTATTTAATTTTTTGTTGTTATTTATTTTATTATGTTATTGTTTAAAATTTATTTATGCATTTGTTATCATATCATGTGTTTTATTTTTTAAAGATAATATTTTATAATATTACAAAATGTTAAAATAGGTAAAATAAATTAATCTACAAGAACAACAACAACAACAACAACAAAAAGAACAAGAACAAGAACAACAACGACAACAACAACAACAACAACAACAACAACAATAACAAGAACAACAACAACAAGAACAACAATAAGAACAACAACAACAAGAACAACAACAACAAGAACAACAACAACAACAACAAGAACAACAACAGCAAGAACAAAAAGAAGAACAACAAGACAAGGACGAGACAAGGACGAGGACGACGACGACCACGACGATGACAACGACGACGACGAACACGACGACGACCACCACGAGGACGAGACCACGACGACGACGATGACGATATTATTATGAATATTTAGGTTTTAAAAATAATTATATAATTTTATGAAATTAGGAAACCTAAGATAATTGAGGAAATCAACTAAAACTTTATAGATCTAAAAAGATCTATTATAGTTATTAAGTGGTATGATTAGAGATTAGATTTATATTAAGAGAATAAGTTCATGGGAAATTAGAGATCTTAGGATTAAGGGTGTAGCAGATTGAGGTTTTAGGGAAAAGGGACAAGGAACTATAGATTAAGGATTAAGAATAAAGATAGATTTTATGAACTTATGGATTAGAGATTAAACGATTTAAGATTAGTGATTTAAGGATTAAAGAAAAAAGATTAAGAATTATATAATAGGGATTAAGGATAAATAATAAGGATTTTAAGACTAAGGATTAGGAATTAATGATTAGGGAATAAGAATATAGGAATTAGGGACTATAAGTTAAAGATTTAGGGAATTAGAGATTAGGAATTAATTATTAAGGATTAAAGATATAAAAATTAGAGATTAGTGATTAAGGATTAGGAATTTAAGGATTTAAGAATTAAGCATTAGAGATTAGCGATTAAGGATTACGGATTAGGGATATTAGGGATTAGGGTTTATGGATTAGGGATTTTAGAGATTTATGGATTAGGGATTTTAGAGATTTATGGATTAGAGGTTAAGGATTAGTAATTTAGGAATACTGATTTAAGGATTATAAATTAGAGATTTAGGATCAAAGATTTAGGATTAGGGATTAGGGATTAGAGATCAGGGATTTATGGATTTAGGGATTAGGGATTAGGGACTAGGGATTTGGGGATTAGGGATTAGGGATTAAGGGATTAAGTGATAAGGGATTAAGGGACTAGGGACTAGGGACTAGGGGACTAGGGACTAGGGATTTCGGATTTCGGATTAGGGATTTAGGGATTAGGGATTAGGGATTAGGGATTAAGGGATTTAGGGATTAGGGATTAAGGGATTAGGGATTAGGGATTAGAGATAAAGCTTAGGCATTAGGGATTAGGGATTAGGGATTAGGCATTAGGGATTAGGGATTAAGGGATTAGGGATTAGGGATTAGGGATTAGGGATTTAGGGATTTAGGGATTTAGGGATTAGCGATTTAGGGATTTAGGGATTTAGGGATTTAGGGATTAGGGATTTGGGATTAGGGATTAGGGATTTTAGAGATTTATGGATTAGGGATTTTAGAGATTTATGGATTAGAGGTTAAGGATTAGTAATTTAGGAATACTGATTTAAGGATTATAAATTAGAGATTTAGGATCAAAGATTTAGGATTAGGGATTAGGGATTAGAGATCAGGGATTTATGGATTTAGGGATTAGGGATTAGGGACTAGGGATTTGGGGATTAGGGATTAGGGATTAAGGGATTAAGTGATAAGGGATTAAGGGACTAGGGACTAGGGACTAGGGACTAGGGGACTAGGGACTAGGGATTTCGGATTTCGGATTAGGGATTTAGGGATTAGGGATTAGGGATTAGGGATTAGGGATTAAGGGATTTAGGGATTATGGATTAAGGGATTAGGGATTAGGGATTAGGGATAAAGCTTAGGCATTAGGGATTAGGGATTAGGGATTAGGGATTAGGGATTAGGGATTAGGGATTAGGAGGGATTAGGGATTAGGAGGGATTAGGGATTAGGGATTAGGAGGGATTAGGGATTAGGGATTAGGGATTAGGGATTAGGAGGGATTAGGGATTAGGGATTAGGGATTAGGGATTAGGGATTAGGGATTAGGGATTAGGGATTAGGGATTAGGGATAAAGGGATAAAGGGATAAAGGGATTAGGGATTAGGGATTAGGGATTAGGGATTAGGGATTAGGGATTAGGGATTAGGGATTAGGGATTAGGGATATTAGGGATATTAGGGATTAGGGATATTAGGGATATGGGATATTAGGGATATGGGATATTTGGGATATGGGATAGGGATTAGGGATTAGGGATTAGGGACTCGGGACTCGGGACTCGGGACTCGGGACTCGGGACTCGGGATGGGGGATTCGTGATTAGGGATTGGGGATTGGGGATTGGGGATTGGGGATTGGGGATTGGGGATTGGGGATTGGGGATTGGGGATTGGGGATTGGGGATTAGGGATTAGGATAGGGATTAGGGATTAGGGATAAAGCTTAGGGATTAGGGATAAAGCTTAGGGATTAGGGATTAGGGATTAGGGATTAGGGATTAGGGATTAGGGATTAGGGATTAGGGATTAGGGATTAGGGATTAGGGATTAGGGATTAGGGATTAGGGATAAAGCTTAGGGATTAGGGATTAGGGATTAGGGATTAGGGATTAGGGATTAGGGATTAGGGATTAGGGATTAGGGATTAGGGATTAGGGATTAGGGATTAGGGATTAGGGATTAGGGATTAGGGATTAGGGATTAGGGATTAGGGATTAGGGATTAGGGATTAGGGATTAGGGATTAGGGATTAGGGATTAGGGATTAGGGATAGAGGGATTAGGGATTAGGGATTAGGGATTAGGGATTAGGGATTAGGGATTAGGGATTAGGGATTAGGGATTAGGGATTAGGGATTAGGGATTAGGGATTAGGGATTAGGGATTAGGGATTAGGGATTAGGGATTAGGGATTAGGGATTAGGGATTAGGGATTAGGGATTAGGGATTAGGGATTAGGGATTAGGGATTAGGGATTAGGGATTAGGGATTAGGGATAAGGCTTAGGGATTAGGGATTAGGGATTAGGGATTAGGGATTAGGGATTAGGGATTAGGGATTAGGGATTAGGGATTAGGGATTAGGGATTAGGGATTAGGGATTAGGGATTAGGGATTAGGGATTAGGGATTAGGGATTAGGGATTAGGGATTAGGGATTAGGGATTAGGGATTAGGGATTAGGGATTAGGGATTAGGGATTAGGGATTAGGGATTAGGGATTAGGGATTAGGGATTAGGGATTAGGGATTAGGGATAAGGGATTAGGGATTAGGGATTAGGGATTAGGGATTAGGGATTAGGGATTAGGGATTAGGGATTAGGGATTAGGGATTAGGGATTAGGGATTAGGGATTAGGGATTAGGGATTAGGGATTAGGGATTAGGGATTAGGGATTAGGGATTAGGGATTAGGGATTAGGGATTAGGGATTAGGGATTAGGGATTAGGGATTAGGGATTAGGGATTAGGGATAGAGAGGGATTAGGGATTAGGGATAGAGAGGGATTAGGGATTAGGGATAGAGAGGGATTAGGGATTAGGGATTAGGGATTAGGGATTAGGGATTAGGGATTAGGGATTAGGGATTAGGGATTAGGGATTAGGGATTAGGGATTAGGGATTAGGGATTAGGGATTAGGGATTAGGGATTAGGGATTAGGGATTAGGGATTAGGGATTAGGGATTAGGGATTAGGGATTAGGGATTAGGGATTAGGGATTAGGGATTAGGGATTAGGGATTAGGGATTAGGGATTAGGGATTAGGGATTAGGGATTAGGGATTAGGGATTAGGGATTAGGGATTAGGGATTAGGGATTAGGGATTAGGGATTAGGGATTAGGGATTAGGGATTAGGGATTAGGGATTAGGGATTAGGGATTAGGGATTAGGGATTAGGGATTAGGGATTAGGGATTAGGGATTAGGGATTAGGGATTAGGGATTAGGGATTAGGGATTAGGGATTAGGGATTAGGGATTAGGGATTAGGGATTAGGGATTAGGGATTAGGGATTAGGGATTAGGGATTAGGGATTAGGGATTAGGGATTAGGGATTAGGGATTAGGGATTAGGGATTAGGGATTAGGGATTAGGGATTAGGGATTAGGGATTAGGGATTAGGGATTAGGGATTAGGGATTAGGGATTAGGGATTAGGGATTAGGGATTAGGGATTAGGGATTAGGGATTAGGGATTAGGGATTAGGGATTAGGGATTAGGGATTAGGGATTAGGGATTAGGGATTAGGGATTAGGGATTAGGGATTAGGGATTAGGGATTAGGGATTAGGGATTAGGGATTAGGGATTAGGGATTAGGGATTAGGGATTAGGGATTAGGGATTAGGGATTAGGGATTAGGGATTAGGGATTAGGGATTAGGGATTAGGGATTAGGGATTAGGGATTAGGGATTAGGGATTAGGGATTAGGGATTAGGGATTAGGGATTAGGGATTAGGGATTAGGGATTAGGGATTAGGGATTAGGGATTAGGGATTAGGGATTAGGGATTAGGGATTAGGGATTAGGGATTAGGGATTAGGGATTAGGGATTAGGGATTAGGGATTAGGGATTAGGGATTAGGGATTAGGGATTAGGGATTAGGGATTAGGGATTAGGGATTAGGGATTAGGGATTAGGGATTAGGGATTAGGGATTAGGGATTAGGGATTAGGGATTAGGGATTAGGGATTAGGGATTAGGGATTAGGGATTAGGGATTAGGGATTAGGGATTAGGGATTAGGGATTAGGGATTAGGGATTAGGGATTAGGGATTAGGGATTAGGGATTAGGGATTAGGGATTAGGGATTAGGGATTAGGGATTAGGGATTAGGGATTAGGGATTAGGGATTAGGGATTAGGGATTAGGGATTAGGGATTAGGGATTAGGGATTAGGGATTAGGGATTAGGGATTAGGGATTAGGGATTAGGGATTAGGGATTAGGGATTAGGGATTAGGGATTAGGGATTAGGGATTAGGGATTAGGGATTAGGGATTAGGGATTAGGGATTAGGGATTAGGGATTAGGGATTAGGGATTAGGGATTAGGGATTAGGGATTAGGGATTAGGGATTAGGGATTAGGGATTAGGGATTAGGGATTAGGGATTAGGGATTAGGGATTAGGGATTAGGGATTAGGGATTAGGGATTAGGGATTAGGGATTAGGGATTAGGGATTAGGGATTAGGGATTAGGGATTAGGGATTAGGGATTAGGGATTAGGGATTAGGGATTAGGGATTAGGGATTAGGGATTAGGGATTAGGGATTAGGGATTAGGGATTAGGGATTAGGGATTAGGGATTAGGGATTAGGGATTAGGGATTAGGGATTAGGGATTAGGGATTAGGGATTAGGGATTAGGGATTAGGGATTAGGGATTAGGGATTAGGGATTAGGGATTAGGGATTAGGGATTAGGGATTAGGGATTAGGGATTAGGGATTAGGGATTAGGGATTAGGGATTAGGGATTAGGGATTAGGGATTAGGGATTAGGGATTAGGGATTAGGGATTAGGGATTAGGGATTAGGGATTAGGGATTAGGGATTAGGGATTAGGGATTAGGGATTAGGGATTAGGGATTAGGGATTAGGGATTAGGGATTAGGGATTAGGGATTAGGGATTAGGGATTAGGGATTAGGGATTAGGGATTAGGGATTAGGGATTAGGGATTAGGGATTAGGGATTAGGGATTAGGGATTAGGGATTAGGGATTAGGGATTAGGGATTAGGGATTAGGGATTAGGGATTAGGGATTAGGGATTAGGGATTAGGGATTAGGGATTAGGGATTAGGGATTAGGGATTAGGGATTAGGGATTAGGGATTAGGGATTAGGGATTAGGGATTAGGGATTAGGGATTAGGGATTAGGGATTAGGGATTAGGGATTAGGGATTAGGGATTAGGGATTAGGGATTAGGGATTAGGGATTAGGGATTAGGGATTAGGGATTAGGGATTAGGGATTAGGGATTAGGGATTAGGGATTAGGGATTAGGGATTAGGGATTAGGGATTAGGGATTAGGGATTAGGGATTAGGGATTAGGGATTAGGGATTAGGGATTAGGGATTAGGGATTAGGGATTAGGGATTAGGGATTAGGGATTAGGGATTAGGGATTAGGGATTAGGGATTAGGGATTAGGGATTAGGGATTAGGGATTAGGGATTAGGGATTAGGGATTAGGGATTAGGGATTAGGGATTAGGGATTAGGGATTAGGGATTAGGGATTAGGGATTAGGGATTAGGGATTAGGGATTAGGGATTAGGGATTAGGGATTAGGGATTAGGGATTAGGGATTAGGGATTAGGGATTAGGGATTAGGGATTAGGGATTAGGGATTAGGGATTAGGGATTAGGGATTAGGGATTAGGGATTAGGGATTAGGGATTAGGGATTAGGGATTAGGGATTAGGGATTAGGGATTAGGGATTAGGGATTAGGGATTAGGGATTAGGGATTAGGGATTAGGGATTAGGGATTAGGGATTAGGGATTAGGGATTAGGGATTAGGGATTAGGGATTAGGGATTAGGGATTAGGGATTAGGGATTAGGGATTAGGGATTAGGGATTAGGGATTAGGGATTAGGGATTAGGGATTAGGGATTAGGGATTAGGGATTAGGGATTAGGGATTAGGGATTAGGGATTAGGGATTAGGGATTAGGGATTAGGGATTAGGGATTAGGGATTAGGGATTAGGGATTAGGGATTAGGGATTAGGGATTAGGGATTAGGGATTAGGGATTAGGGATTAGGGATTAGGGATTAGGGATTAGGGATTAGGGATTAGGGATTAGGGATTAGGGATTAGGGATTAGGGATTAGGGATTAGGGATTAGGGATTAGGGATTAGGGATTAGGGATTAGGGATTAGGGATTAGGGATTAGGGATTAGGGATTAGGGATTAGGGATTAGGGATTAGGGATTAGGGATTAGGGATTAGGGATTAGGGATTAGGGATTAGGGATTAGGGATTAGGGATTAGGGATTAGGGATTAGGGATTAGGGATTAGGGATTAGGGATTAGGGATTAGGGATTAGGGATTAGGGATTAGGGATTAGGGATTAGGGATTAGGGATTAGGGATTAGGGATTAGGGATTAGGGATTAGGGATTAGGGATTAGGGATTAGGGATTAGGGATTAGGGATTAGGGATTAGGGATTAGGGATTAGGGATTAGGGATTAGGGATTAGGGATTAGGGATTAGGGATTAGGGATTAGGGATTAGGGATTAGGGATTAGGGATTAGGGATTAGGGATTAGGGATTAGGGATTAGGGATTAGGGATTAGGGATTAGGGATTAGGGATTAGGGATTAGGGATTAGGGATTAGGGATTAGGGATTAGGGATTAGGGATTAGGGATTAGGGATTAGGGATTAGGGATTAGGGATTAGGGATTAGGGATTAGGGATTAGGGATTAGGGATTAGGGATTAGGGATTAGGGATTAGGGATTAGGGATTAGGGATTAGGGATTAGGGATTAGGGATTAGGGATTAGGGATTAGGGATTAGGGATTAGGGATTAGGGATTAGGGATTAGGGATTAGGGATTAGGGATTAGGGATTAGGGATTAGGGATTAGGGATTAGGGATTAGGGATTAGGGATTAGGGATTAGGGATTAGGGATTAGGGATTAGGGATTAGGGATTAGGGATTAGGGATTAGGGATTAGGGATTAGGGATTAGGGATTAGGGATTAGGGATTAGGGATTAGGGATTAGGGATTAGGGATTAGGGATTAGGGATTAGGGATTAGGGATTAGGGATTAGGGATTAGGGATTAGGGATTAGGGATTAGGGATTAGGGATTAGGGATTAGGGATTAGGGATTAGGGATTAGGGATTAGGGATTAGGGATTAGGGATTAGGGATTAGGGATTAGGGATTAGGGATTAGGGATTAGGGATTAGGGATTAGGGATTAGGGATTAGGGATTAGGGATTAGGGATTAGGGATTAGGGATTAGGGATTAGGGATTAGGGATTAGGGATTAGGGATTAGGGATTAGGGATTAGGGATTAGGGATTAGGGATTAGGGATTAGGGATTAGGGATTAGGGATTAGGGATTAGGGATTAGGGATTAGGGATTAGGGATTAGGGATTAGGGATTAGGGATTAGGGATTAGGGATTAGGGATTAGGGATTAGGGATTAGGGATTAGGGATTAGGGATTAGGGATTAGGGATTAGGGATTAGGGATTAGGGATTAGGGATTAGGGATTAGGGATTAGGGATTAGGGATTAGGGATTAGGGATTAGGGATTAGGGATTAGGGATTAGGGATTAGGGATTAGGGATTAGGGATTAGGGATTAGGGATTAGGGATTAGGGATTAGGGATTAGGGATTAGGGATTAGGGATTAGGGATTAGGGATTAGGGATTAGGGATTAGGGATTAGGGATTAGGGATTAGGGATTAGGGATTAGGGATTAGGGATTAGGGATTAGGGATTAGGGATTAGGGATTAGGGATTAGGGATTAGGGATTAGGGATTAGGGATTAGGGATTAGGGATTAGGGATTAGGGATTAGGGATTAGGGATTAGGGATTAGGGATTAGGGATTAGGGATTAGGGATTAGGGATTAGGGATTAGGGATTAGGGATTAGGGATTAGGGATTAGGGATTAGGGATTAGGGATTAGGGATTAGGGATTAGGGATTAGGGATTAGGGATTAGGGATTAGGGATTAGGGATTAGGGATTAGGGATTAGGGATTAGGGATTAGGGATTAGGGATTAGGGATTAGGGATTAGGGATTAGGGATTAGGGATTAGGGATTAGGGATTAGGGATTAGGGATTAGGGATTAGGGATTAGGGATTAGGGATTAGGGATTAGGGATTAGGGATTAGGGATTAGGGATTAGGGATTAGGGATTAGGGATTAGGGATTAGGGATTAGGGATTAGGGATTAGGGATTAGGGATTAGGGATTAGGGATTAGGGATTAGGGATTAGGGATTAGGGATTAGGGATTAGGGATTAGGGATTAGGGATTAGGGATTAGGGATTAGGGATTAGGGATTAGGGATTAGGGATTAGGGATTAGGGATTAGGGATTAGGGATTAGGGATTAGGGATTAGGGATTAGGGATTAGGGATTAGGGATTAGGGATTAGGGATTAGGGATTAGGGATTAGGGATTAGGGATTAGGGATTAGGGATTAGGGATTAGGGATTAGGGATTAGGGATTAGGGATTAGGGATTAGGGATTAGGGATTAGGGATTAGGGATTAGGGATTAGGGATTAGGGATTAGGGATTAGGGATTAGGGATTAGGGATTAGGGATTAGGGATTAGGGATTAGGGATTAGGGATTAGGGATTAGGGATTAGGGATTAGGGATTAGGGATTAGGGATTAGGGATTAGGGATTAGGGATTAGGGATTAGGGATTAGGGATTAGGGATTAGGGATTAGGGATTAGGGATTAGGGATTAGGGATTAGGGATTAGGGATTAGGGATTAGGGATTAGGGATTAGGGATTAGGGATTAGGGATTAGGGATTAGGGATTAGGGATTAGGGATTAGGGATTAGGGATTAGGGATTAGGGATTAGGGATTAGGGATTAGGGATTAGGGATTAGGGATTAGGGATTAGGGATTAGGGATTAGGGATTAGGGATTAGGGATTAGGGATTAGGGATTAGGGATTAGGGATTAGGGATTAGGGATTAGGGATTAGGGATTAGGGATTAGGGATTAGGGATTAGGGATTAGGGATTAGGGATTAGGGATTAGGGATTAGGGATTAGGGATTAGGGATTAGGGATTAGGGATTAGGGATTAGGGATTAGGGATTAGGGATTAGGGATTAGGGATTAGGGATTAGGGATTAGGGATTAGGGATTAGGGATTAGGGATTAGGGATTAGGGATTAGGGATTAGGGATTAGGGATTAGGGATTAGGGATTAGGGATTAGGGATTAGGGATTAGGGATTAGGGATTAGGGATTAGGGATTAGGGATTAGGGATTAGGGATTAGGGATTAGGGATTAGGGATTAGGGATTAGGGATTAGGGATTAGGGATTAGGGATTAGGGATTAGGGATTAGGGATTAGGGATTAGGGATTAGGGATTAGGGATTAGGGATTAGGGATTAGGGATTAGGGATTAGGGATTAGGGATTAGGGATTAGGGATTAGGGATTAGGGATTAGGGATTAGGGATTAGGGATTAGGGATTAGGGATTAGGGATTAGGGATTAGGGATTAGGGATTAGGGATTAGGGATTAGGGATTAGGGATTAGGGATTAGGGATTAGGGATTAGGGATTAGGGATTAGGGATTAGGGATTAGGGATTAGGGATTAGGGATTAGGGATTAGGGATTAGGGATTAGGGATTAGGGATTAGGGATTAGGGATTAGGGATTAGGGATTAGGGATTAGGGATTAGGGATTAGGGATTAGGGATTAGGGATTAGGGATTAGGGATTAGGGATTAGGGATTAGGGATTAGGGATTAGGGATTAGGGATTAGGGATTAGGGATTAGGGATTAGGGATTAGGGATTAGGGATTAGGGATTAGGGATTAGGGATTAGGGATTAGGGATTAGGGATTAGGGATTAGGGATTAGGGATTAGGGATTAGGGATTAGGGATTAGGGATTAGGGATTAGGGATTAGGGATTAGGGATTAGGGATTAGGGATTAGGGATTAGGGATTAGGGATTAGGGATTAGGGATTAGGGATTAGGGATTAGGGATTAGGGATTAGGGATTAGGGATTAGGGATTAGGGATTAGGGATTAGGGATTAGGGATTAGGGATTAGGGATTAGGGATTAGGGATTAGGGATTAGGGATTAGGGATTAGGGATTAGGGATTAGGGATTAGGGATTAGGGATTAGGGATTAGGGATTAGGGATTAGGGATTAGGGATTAGGGATTAGGGATTAGGGATTAGGGATTAGGGATTAGGGATTAGGGATTAGGGATTAGGGATTAGGGATTAGGGATTAGGGATTAGGGATTAGGGATTAGGGATTAGGGATTAGGGATTAGGGATTAGGGATTAGGGATTAGGGATTAGGGATTAGGGATTAGGGATTAGGGATTAGGGATTAGGGATTAGGGATTAGGGATTAGGGATTAGGGATTAGGGATTAGGGATTAGGGATTAGGGATTAGGGATTAGGGATTAGGGATTAGGGATTAGGGATTAGGGATTAGGGATTAGGGATTAGGGATTAGGGATTAGGGATTAGGGATTAGGGATTAGGGATTAGGGATTAGGGATTAGGGATTAGGGATTAGGGATTAGGGATTAGGGATTAGGGATTAGGGATTAGGGATTAGGGATTAGGGATTAGGGATTAGGGATTAGGGATTAGGGATTAGGGATTAGGGATTAGGGATTAGGGATTAGGGATTAGGGATTAGGGATTAGGGATTAGGGATTAGGGATTAGGGATTAGGGATTAGGGATTAGGGATTAGGGATTAGGGATTAGGGATTAGGGATTAGGGATTAGGGATTAGGGATTAGGGATTAGGGATTAGGGATTAGGGATTAGGGATTAGGGATTAGGGATTAGGGATTAGGGATTAGGGATTAGGGATTAGGGATTAGGGATTAGGGATTAGGGATTAGGGATTAGGGATTAGGGATTAGGGATTAGGGATTAGGGATTAGGGATTAGGGATTAGGGATTAGGGATTAGGGATTAGGGATTAGGGATTAGGGATTAGGGATTAGGGATTAGGGATTAGGGATTAGGGATTAGGGATTAGGGATTAGGGATTAGGGATTAGGGATTAGGGATTAGGGATTAGGGATTAGGGATTAGGGATTAGGGATTAGGGATTAGGGATTAGGGATTAGGGATTAGGGATTAGGGATTAGGGATTAGGGATTAGGGATTAGGGATTAGGGATTAGGGATTAGGGATTAGGGATTAGGGATTAGGGATTAGGGATTAGGGATTAGGGATTAGGGATTAGGGATTAGGGATTAGGGATTAGGGATTAGGGATTAGGGATTAGGGATTAGGGATTAGGGATTAGGGATTAGGGATTAGGGATTAGGGATTAGGGATTAGGGATTAGGGATTAGGGATTAGGGATAGGATTAGGGATTAGGGATTAGGGATTAGGGATTAGGGATTAGGGATTAGGGATTAGGGATTAGGGATTAGGGATTAGGGATTAGGGATTAGGGATTAGGGATTAGGGATTAGGGATTAGGGATTAGGGATTAGGGATTAGGGATTAGGGATTAGGGATTAGGGATTAGGGATTAGGGATTAGGGATTAGGGATTAGGGATTAGGGATTAGGGATTAGGGATTAGGGATTAGGGATTAGGGATTAGGGATTAGGGATTAGGGATTAGGGATTAGGGATTAGGGATTAGGGATTAGGGATTAGGGATTAGGGATTAGGGATTAGGGATTAGGGATTAGGGATTAGGGATTAGGGATTAGGGATTAGGGATTAGGGATTAGGGATTAGGGATTAGGGATTAGGGATTAGGGATTAGGGATTAGGGATTAGGGATTAGGGATTAGGGATTAGGGATTAGGGATTAGGGATTAGGGATTAGGGATTAGGGATTAGGGATTAGGGATTAGGGATTAGGGATTAGGGATTAGGGATTAGGGATTAGGGATTAGGGATTAGGGATTAGGGATTAGGGATTAGGGATTAGGGATTAGGGATTAGGGATTAGGGATTAGGGATTAGGGATTAGGGATTAGGGATTAGGGATTAGGGATTAGGGATTAGGGATTAGGGATTAGGGATTAGGGATTAGGGATTAGGGATTAGGGATTAGGGATTAGGGATTAGGGATTAGGGATTAGGGATTAGGGATTAGGGATTAGGGATTAGGGATTAGGGATTAGGGATTAGGGATTAGGGATTAGGGATTAGGGATTAGGGATTAGGGATTAGGGATTAGGGATTAGGGATTAGGGATTAGGGATTAGGGATTAGGGATTAGGGATTAGGGATTAGGGATTAGGGATTAGGGATTAGGGATTAGGGATTAGGGATTAGGGATTAGGGATTAGGGATTAGGGATTAGGGATTAGGGATTAGGGATTAGGGATTAGGGATTAGGGATTAGGGATTAGGGATTAGGGATTAGGGATTAGGGATTAGGGATTAGGGATTAGGGATTAGGGATTAGGGATTAGGGATTAGGGATTAGGGATTAGGGATTAGGGATTAGGGATTAGGGATTAGGGATTAGGGATTAGGGATTAGGGATTAGGGATTAGGGATTAGGGATTAGGGATTAGGGATTAGGGATTAGGGATTAGGGATTAGGGATTAGGGATTAGGGATTAGGGATTAGGGATTAGGGATTAGGGATTAGGGATTAGGGATTAGGGATTAGGGATTAGGGATTAGGGATTAGGGATTAGGGATTAGGGATTAGGGATTAGGGATTAGGGATTAGGGATTAGGGATTAGGGATTAGGGATTAGGGATTAGGGATTAGGGATTAGGGATTAGGGATTAGGGATTAGGGATTAGGGATTAGGGATTAGGGATTAGGGATTAGGGATTAGGGATTAGGGATTAGGGATTAGGGATTAGGGATTAGGGATTAGGGATTAGGGATTAGGGATTAGGGATTAGGGATTAGGGATTAGGGATTAGGGATTAGGGATTAGGGATTAGGGATTAGGGATTAGGGATTAGGGATTAGGGATTAGGGATTAGGGATTAGGGATTAGGGATTAGGGATTAGGGATTAGGGATTAGGGATTAGGGATTAGGGATTA
>CM043865.1:56293202-56383097 GCA_023846275.1 Vanilla planifolia | reverse complement strand
GCTTCTTCTTCTTCTTCTTCTTCCTCTTCCACTTCTTCTTCTTCTTCTTCTTCCTCTTATTCTTCCTTTTTTCCTTCTTCTACTTCTTCTTTCTTCTCTTAATTTTCTTTTCCTTCTTCTTCTTCTTCTTCTTCTTCTTCTTCTTTTTATTCTACTTCTTCTACTTCTTCTTCTTCTTCCTCCTGTTCTTATCCTTCTTCATCTTCCTTTTCAACTTGTTCTTTCTTTCTTCTTCATCTTCCCCTTCTTCTTCCTCTTCTTCCTTTTCTTCTTCTTCTTGTTCTCCTTCTTCTTCTTTGTCCACTTCTTCTTTGCCATCTTCTTGAACTTTTCCTTTTTCTTCTCGTTTTTCTTTTTCTTCTTCTTTTTCCCCTTCTTCCTCTTCTTCTTCTTATTTTTCTTCTTCTTCTTCTTCTTCTTCTTCTTCTTCTTCTTCTCCTTCTCCTTCTTCTACTTGTTCAACTTCTTCTTCTTCTTCTTCTTCTTCCTCTTCTTCATCATCTTCTTCTACTTCTTCTTCATCTTCTTGTTATTCTTTTGTTCGTCCTCTTCTTCTCCTTCCACTTCCACTTCTTCTTCTTCTTCCTCCTCCTCCTCTTCTTCTTCCTTTCTTCCTTCTTCAACTTCTTCTTTCTCCTCTTAGTCTTCTTCTTCTTCTTCTTCTTCTTCCACTTCCTCATTTTATACGGGTTCTTCTTCTTCTTCTTCTTCTCCTTCATTTTCTTCTTCTTCTTCTTCTTTTTATTCTACTTCTTCCGCTTTTTCTTCTTCTTCCTCCTGTTCTTCTTCTTCTTCATCTTCCTTTTCAACTTGTTCTTTTTTTTCTTCTTCATCTTCCCCTTCTTCTTCCTCTTCTTTCTCTTCTTCTTCTTCTTCTTCTTTGTCCACTTCTTCTTTCCCATCTTCTTCAACTTTTTCTTCTTCTTCATCTTCTTTGACTTCTTCTTCTCCTTCTTCTTCACCTCCTCCTTCTTCTTCTTATTTTTATTTTTATTGTTCTTCTTCCTCTTTTTCTTCTCCTCATCCTCCTACTCCTCTTTGTTGTTGTTCTTCTTCTACTTCTACTTGTTCTTCTACTACTTCTTCTTCTACTTCTGCTCTGTCTTGTTCTTCATCTTCTACTTCTTCTTGATCTTCTTCTTCTTCCTCTTCTTCGTTGTCATCTCCTTCTGCATAATCTTCTTCATCATCTTCTTCGACTTCTTCTACTTCTACTTGTTCTTCTTCTTCTTCCATTTCTTCTTAATCATCTTCTTTTTCTTTTTCTTCATAATCTTCTTCTTCTTCTTCTTGTTTTTCTTCATCTTCTTCTTCTTCTTCGAATTCTTCTTCTTCTTCGACTTCCATTTCATCAACATCCTCTTCTTTTTTTCCTTCTTCCTCATCTTCATCCTCTTCTTTTTCTTTGTCGTCTTTTTCATTCTTCTTCTTCTCCTTCTTCATCGCCTTCTTCTTTTTCTTAATGTTATCTTCTTCTATTTCTTCTTCTTCTTCTATTTCTACTTCTTCTTCTTCTTCTTCTTCTTCTCCTTTTCTTTCACCTTCTTCTAATTTTTCCTTTTCTTCTACATCCACTCCTTCTTCATCATCATCATCATCATCTTCTTCTTCTTCTCCCTTTTATTCTTCTTCTTTTTCCTCTTGTTTTTTCCTCTTCCTCATCTTTTTCTTCTTCTTCTTCTTATTATTATTATTATTATTATTATTATTATTCTTCTTCTTCTTCTTCTTCTTTTTCTTCTTCTACTTTCTCTTCTTTTTCTTCTTCCTCTTCTTCCTCTTCCTCTTCTTCCACTTCTTCTTCTTCTTCCTCTTCTTCTTCTTCTTCATCCTCTTCTTCTTCTTCTTCTTCTTCTTCCTCCTCTTCTTTTCTTCTTCTTCATCTTCCTCTTCTTCTTCGTCTTCTTCTTCTTCTTCTTCTTCCTCTTCTTGTTCTTGTTCTTCTTGTTCTTCTTCTTCCTCTTCTTCTTCTTCTTCCTCTTCTTCTTCCTCTTCTTCTTCTTCTTCTTCTTGTTCTTCTTCCTCTTCTTCTTCTCCTTCTTTTTCTTCTTCTTCTTCTTCTTGTTTTGCTTTTTCTTCTTCTTCTTCTTGTCCTTGTCCTTCTTCCTCTTCTTCTTCTTCTTCTTCTTCTTCTCCTTCTCCTTCTTCTCCTTCTTCTTCGTCTCCTTCCCCTTCTTCTCCTTCTTCTTCTCCTTCTCCTTCTTCTTCTTCTTCTTCTTCTTCTTCTTCTTTTCCTTCTTCTTCTTCCTCTTATTCTTCTTCTTCTTCGTCTTCTTCTTCTTCGTCATCTTCTTCTTCTTCTTCTTCTTCTTCTTCTTCTCCTTCTTCTTCTTCTTCTTCAACTTCTTCTTCCTCATCATCATCATCATCATCATCATCTTCTTCTTCTTCTTCTTCTTCAACTTCTTCTTCTTCATCATCATCATCATCATCATCATCTTCTTCTTCTAATTCTTGTTTTTCTTCTTCATCTTCCTTTTCTTCTTCTTCTTCTTCTTCACCTTCTTCTTCTCCTTCTTTCTCTACTTCTTTCTCCTCCTCTTGTTCTTTTTCTTCTTCTTCTTCCACTTCCTCTTCTTCTTCTTCCTCTTGTTCAACTACTACTACAACTACTTTTTCTTCTTCTTCTCCCCCTCTTTGTTCTTGTTCTTCTTCTTCTTCCTCTAATTCATCTTCTTCTTCTTCCTTTTCTTCATCTTCTACTACTTCTTTTTCTTCCGCTTCTTCCTCATCACCTTACAATTTTTCTTTTTCTTCTTGTTCCTCTTCTTCTACTACTTCACCATATATTACTTCTTCTTCTTCTCCTCCTTCTCCTTCTTCTCCTTCTTCTTCTTCTTCTTCTTCTTCTTCTTCTTTAGTTTCTTTCTCTTCTTCTTCCTCCTCTTTTTCTTTTTCTTCATCCTCTTCTTTTTCTTCCTCTTCTTCTTCTTCTCCTTCTTTTTCTTCTTCTTCTCTTTCTTCTTCTTGTTCTTCTTCTTCTTTCCATTTTTTCCTCTTCTTTTGCCTATTGTTCCACTTCTTCTTCCTCTTCCTTTTCTTTTTCTTCATAATCTTCTTCTTCTTCTTCGTCTTCTTCTTTTTTCTTCTTCTTCTTCTTCTTCTTCCTTCTCTTTTACTTCCTCTACTTCTCCTTCTTCTTCTTCTTCTTCTTCTTCTTCTTTTTCTTCTTTTCCTTCTTCTTTTTCTTCTTCTTCTTGATCGTCTTCTTCTTCTTCTTTTTCTTCTTCTTCTTGTTCTTCATCATCATCATCTTCTTCTTCTTCTTATTCTGCTTCAGCTTCTTCTTCTTCTTCTACTTCAACATCTTCTTCTACTTCTTCTTCTTCTTCTTCTTCTTTACCAACTTCCTCTTCTTCTTGTTCATCTTCTTCTTCTTCTTCTTCCTCTTCTTCTTCTTCTTCTTCTTCTTCTTCTGCTTCTTCTTTTTCATGTGCTTCTTCTGCTTCTTCTTCTTCTTCTTCTTTTCCATTTTCTTCTTTGACTTTTTCTTTTTCTTCTTCTTCTTCTTCTTCTTCTTCATCTTCTCCCTCTTCTTGTTCCTCCTTTTCTTCCTCTTCATCTTCTTTTACTTTTTCTTCTTAAACTTCTTCTTCTTCATCTCCTCCTTCTTCTTGTTCCTCTTCTTCTTCCTTTTCTTCTTCTCATTTTCCTCTTCTTCTCCTTCTTCTTCTTCTTCATCTTCTTCTTCTTCTTGTGGTTCTTCTAATACTTCTTCATCATCTTCTTCTTCCTCTTCTTCTTCTTCTTCTTCTTCTTCATCCTCCTCTGTTTCTTCTTCGGCCTCTCCTTCTTCTTTTGCTTTTTCATCATCATCTGCTTCTTCTTCTTCTTCTTCTCTTCCTTGTTCTTCTTCTTCTTCTTTTTCTACCACATCTTCCTCTTCTTCTTCTTCATCAACCTCTTTTTCTTCTTCTTCTAATTTTCTTCTTCTTCATCTTCTTCCTAAATTTCTTCTTCTTCTTCTACTTCTTCTACTTCTTCTTCTCCTTTTCCTCATCTGCTTCCTTCGTCTTCTTTTTCATCATCTTCTTATTCTTCTTCCAGTTCATCTTCACCTTCCTTTTCTTCTTGTTCTTCTCTGTCTTTTCTTCTTCTTCTTCTTCATCCTGTTCTCATTATTCTTCTTCTTCTTCTTCTTCTTCTTCTTTCTTTTCTTCTTTCTTGTTCTTCTTCCTCTACTTCTTCCTCCTCATCTTCTCCTTCTACTACTTCCTCTTCTTCTTCTTCTTCTTCATTTTCTGCTACTTATTATTCTCCGTCTCCTCTTTGTTATCTTCTTCTTCTTCTTCTTCACCCTCCTCTACTTCTTCTTCTTATTTTTCAACTTCTTCTTCTTCTTAATCTTCTTCTACTACTACTTCTTCTTCATCATCTACTTCTTCTTTTGCTTCTTCATCTTCTTCTTCTTCTTCTTAGTCTTCTTCCTCTTCTTTTTCATCACCTTCCTCTTGTTCTTTTTCTACTTCTTCCTCTTCTTTTTCCTCTTCATCTTCTTCATCATCGCCTTCTTCTTCTTCTTCTTCTCCTTCACAATCTTCTTCTTCTTCTTCTTCTTCTTCTTTTCTTCTTCTTCATCATCTTCTTCTTCTTCTTCTTCTTCTTCTTCTTCTTCCTCTTCTCCTTCTTCTTCTTCTTCTTCTTCTTCTTCTTCTTCCTCCTCCTCCTCCTCCTCTTCTTCTTCTTCCTTTTGTTTTTCTTCTTTATGTTCTTCTTCTTCTTCTTCTTCTTGTTCCCCTTCTTATTATTCTTCTTGTTCTTGTTCTTGTTCTTGTTCTAGTTCTTCTTCTAATTCTCCTTCTTCATCTTCTTCTTCTTCTAATTCGTCTTCTTCTTCCACTTCTTCTTCTTCTTCTTCTTCTTCTCCTTCTGCTCCTCCTCCTCCTCTTCCTTCTTCTTCTTCTTCTTCTTCTTCTTCTTTTCTTCTTCTTCTTCTTTCCCTTCTTCTTCATCTTCCTCTTTTTCTTATTCTTCCTAATCCTTTTCTTCCTCTTCTTCTTATTCTTCGTTGTCCACTCCTTCTTCTTCTTCTTCTTACTTCTCCTCCTCTTCTTTTTTTCTTTTTCTTTGACTTGTTCCACTTCTTCTTCTCTTCTTCTTCTTCTTCCTCTTCTTCTTCCTTTTCATCTTCTTCTTCATCTTCTTCATCATCTACTTCTTCTTCGTCTTCTTTTTCTTCTTCTACTTCTACGTCTTCTTCTTTTTCTTCTTCTTATTCTTCCTTTTCTTTTTCTTTTTCTTCTTCTGCATCTTCTCTTCTTTTCTTTGTTCATCTCCTTCTTTTTCTTTTTCTTACTCTTCTTCCCCTACTTCTTCTTTTTTTCTTCTTCTTCTTTTTCTTCTTCTTCTTCTTCTTCTTGCCCTTCTTCTTCTTTATCTTCTTCTTCCTCCTCTTCTTCTTCCCCTTATTCTTCTTCTTCTTCTTCATCTTTTTCATTTTTCTTCTTCTTCTTCTTCCTATTCTTCTTCTTCCTCTTCTTCTTCTTCTTCATCTTCTTCATCTTCTTCTTCTTCCGCTTCTTTTTCTTCTTCTTCTTCTACTTCCTCTTCTTCTTGTTCTTCCTCTTCTTCTTTTTCTTCTTGTTCTTCTTCTTGCTCCTTTTTCTCCTTTTTCTTCTACTTCGTCTTCTTCTTTTAATTTTTTCTATTCTTCTTCTTCTTCCTCTTCTTCTTCTTCTTCTTCTTCTTTTTCTTCTACTTCATCTCTTTTTCTTCTTCTACTTCTTCATCATCATCATCTTCTTGTTCTTCTTCTTCTTCCTCTTCTTCTTCTCTTCTTCTTCTTACTATTATTATTATTCTTCTTCTTCCCCTACTTCTTTTTCTTTTCCCTCTTCTTGTTTTCTTTGTCTTCTTCTTCTTCTCCTACTTCTTCCTCTACTTAATCTCCTTTGTCTTCTTCTTCTTCTTCTTCTTCTTCTTCCCTTTTTTCTTCTTCCTTCCCTTCTTCTTCCACTTCTTCTTCTTCTTCCTCTTCTTCTTCTTACTCTCCTTCGTCTTATTTTTCCTCCACTTCTTCTTTCTCTTCTTCTTCTTCTTCTTCACCTTCTTTATTGTCCTCTTCTACTTCTTCATTTTCTTCTACTTCTCCTTCTCCTTCTTCATCTTCTTCTTCTTCTTTTTCTTCTTTTTCTTCTTCTTTTTTTACTTCTTCTTCCTCTTGTATTTCTTCTTCATCCTCCTCTTCTTCTTCTTCTTCTTCCTCTTTTTCTTCCTATTTTTCTTCTTTGTCTTCTTCTTCCTCTTCCACTTTTCTTCATCTTCTTCTTCTTCATCTTCTTCTCCTTCTCCTCCTCCTCCTCCTTCTTCTTCTTCTACTTCTGCTTCTTCTTCTTATTCTTTCTCATCTTCTTCGTCCTCCTCTTCTTCTTATTCTTCCCCTTGTTTTTCATCCTCTTCTTCTTCTTCTTCTTCTTCTTCCTCCTCATCTTCTTTTTCTTCTTCTTCTTCTTCTTCTTCTTCTTCTTCTTTTCTTCTTCTTCTTCTTGTTCTACTTCTTCTTCTTCTTCTTCTTCTTCTCCTTCTTCTTCTTCTTCTCCTTCTTCTCCTTCTCCTTCTTCTTCGTCTTCTTCTTCTTCTTCTTCTTCTTCAACTTCTTCTGCTTCTTATTATTCTTTTACTTCTTCTTCTACTTCTTCTTCTTCTTCTTGTACTTCTTCTTGTTCTTCTTCTTCTTCCTCTTCTTCTTCTTCTTCCTCTTCTTCTTAATTTTTTTCTTCTTCGTCTTCTTCTTTCTCGTCTTAATATTCTTCTTCTTCTTCTAATGCTTCTTTTTCTTCAACATCTTATTCTTCTTCTTCCTTTCTTCTTCTTCTACTTGTCCATGCAATATGTTAATATAATTTATTTAATCTCTTCAAATGTTTTATTTTGAGTGGTTATATTAAATTCTTTCAGTTTATCATACTTTAGCTTTAGTATCTATTTTCTTAATATTAAATGGTAATTTATTATTTTTTTGTATTTACATTAGTTATTAAGAATAACAGCGAAGCCTAATCGAATAAACATAAATAACATGGGGCTCATGTGAACACGCAATACAATAAAATATTCATTTTTATAACAGTAAATATTTTAATTTCAAAGTTTTGGCACATTTTATGAGTCATTTTAGCTTAGATTATATTTAATGATTGAGGTTGCTATGCTTGATCTCCTAAAAAATTTTGAATGCATTCTTTTCATGTAATTTTTCTCACTTATATAAATATTATTATTTCATTTTTTTATTTTCTATGTAACTCTAAATCTCCACCATGCAACCTTTACATTACCTTGATTTTGTAATATATCATAACTTCCACTTATTTAATTACAACATGAATAAAATTTACTTAATGTTGAAATACTAAATTATTATAAGTTGTGCTAATTCACTTTAGTAATTTGAAATAATTCCAAATGTTGGGTAATTGAGACAAAAAAACAACATCAAACTCATCTTGAAAAGTTCTATCAAATAAATTATCAATTTTACTTTTTTAAATACTTTATTTTCTAGTATTTATGCATGATTTAAGAGTCATTTCAATTTGTTCCTAAATTTTTTAGTGAGGACATTGTAGTAATTTTACTTGGTATCTTCGAACGTAATTAAATATATATTTTTATATTTATTAAAATTATATTTTTTTGGGCTTTCAAATTGTTGACTAGGTATATCCATTTGTGCTTTATTTTAGCATAACAAATAGTGCACTACATATTCTTAGTTTCTATAATTGCAACTTCCTTGTATGATTTATTTCATTCTTCACACTTTCTAGTTTGACTCATTTAGATTGCTAAGAAAAATCTAATTGTCCACTCATGTGACCATCAACTCACTTTGATCTAGTTATACCTTTTGCTTTAATTTACTTTATTTTTACTTTATTACATTTTTTCAAAACATTGAAATATTAATTTGTTATTGTTATATTTATTTGCTATTGCAATTTATAGTAACTCCAAAAATGAGACAATCAAGACGAAATAAATATTGTTCATCAAGTCTTAAAAAATTATGCATAATTAAATATTAATTATTTTACTTTTAAACGTTTTATTTTCTATTATTTTGGCATGTTTTATGAGAAATTTTGATTTATACTAGATTTAACAATCAATTGTGTCACACCATACCTCCATAGTATTTTGGATTATAACCTTGTAGTATAGTTTATCTAAATTATTCAAAATTATTTTCTTTTATTTAGTTATATTATTGTAAAACTATAATCCTTATATCTTGTGACATTATGCATCACTTTCAAACTGCTATAAAACATAGCTTAAATTTATCTTTTTTTACTAAAATATATATTTACAAATATCAAAAATAAATTTAATATTATTTATGCTCATTTACTTTAGCAATTCATGGTATCTCATAATGAAGTTTGATCAAGACAAATCAAATGCAGTTGGGCTTGTCTGAATGAGATATATCAAACTATCAATTATTCACATCAACATTTTTTAAATATTTTATCCTCTATATATTTGGAAAACTTTGTGATCTATTTTCTTTTGTACTTCACTAAATGATTGAGATATGTTACACTCAATCTCCTAAGTATCTTGGATGTAACTTTGCCATGCAATTTATATCATCTCAATATCTTCACTTTTTTAATTGTAATTATAAATCTCTTCTCATCTGAACTTGTCATCTTCTTAATTCTTTCCAATTACTATTTAAATGAGACAAAGAAATACGATCATATCAATGTGATGCAAAAGTTAATTATTAGTAGAATTACATTTTCATAGTAATTATCCAAATCAAAGAAAAAAAATTTGGAAAAAAGAATAATTTTTTTTGAAATTTGATTCCAAGATATTAAGGAGACCATTTATAACATATCTCATGATGTATGCTAAAACACTAGCAAAAAGACTATTTCAAAATATAAAAATGAATAACTAACTATTTAAAGGTCTTCAAGATTTGTTAAACATCTTTTGTTTCATCTCCATATGACATTACTAGAATTCTTCTTAATTATCAATGTACAAAAGCATATATAATAAGAAATTTTTATTTTATTATTAAGTTAATAGATATTAAAGCTTAAGTAAGACAAATTGAAATAATGTAATACTATAAAAAAGAAGTGATGTAATGACCACATGAGAAGTCATCAAAAGTTAGAGAGAAATACTGGTAAATCAACATTAAAAATTTGAAGAAATGAGATAAATTGTATCAAAAAATATCATTCAAAGATGCTAAGGAGATTGTGTAAAATCTTTGATCATTAAATCATGTATGAATAAAAAATTTAATAATAATAAAAATAAATTACTACTTTTAATTTGATGGAGCACACCAAAATTAGTATAATGAAGTTTACTTTATCCTTATGTGACATTTTTGAAATACTAAGAATTTTCAAAACAAATAATAAATATAAATTATTATTTTTAATTACCAAGTAAATATATGTTAATGCTAAAATTAAATAAATTGATGTAGTGTAAAAAAATTAATCAAAGTGATGTAAAAGACGTTGGGGGTTGACAATTAGTTTCAAAGTAATATAACCAAGTCAAGGCCAAACATTTAAAGAAGTGAGATAAATAATATAAGAATGTTATACTCCATTAAGCTAGGGTGTTTTATGTAAAATTTTTTATCAAAAAATATGTAGCTTATCAAAATGTCTAATAAATCCTACTAAAACTAAAGAAAATAAAATATTTAAAATGTGGAAATGAATATTTAACAAGATAGAGGCTGTCATTAGTTATCCAGCAATGTTTATTTAACCTTAAATGAACCCTTTTGGAAATACTACAAATTATGAAAGTAAGTAGTCATAAATAAAAATACAATTACTATTTTAGGAATAAGTAAATACATATAAAAACTAAAATGAGATAAATTGAAGTAGTGTAGTATAACATAATCAAAGTGATGTAAATATCATATTATGGGAGAATAAATGTTTAATAGTGATCTAACAAATTGAAATAAAATTTTTTTTAGAAATGTGCTAAATGTATAAGAAAATGGCATTGAAAGATACCGAGATCTTCAAATGTAATGCCTTAATCCTCAAATTTCATATAAAATAAAATGTCTATATAGTTTACAAAAATATTAAAAATAATATTATTTAAAAATACTAAATTGATTATTTACGTAGATAAGGTTGATTATGATAAGCCCAATGATTTTTGTTTTGTCTCTATTAGAGCTCGTTTAGAGTTTTTGAAATTATCAAACTAAATAATCATAAATGAAATAAATCACTTGTCAATATTAAATGTATATATTAAAGTTGAAATAAAAAATAATTGATGAAATATAAAAAAATTGAGCCAAAACATGGAATGTTTTGAAAAAGAAAAATAATAGTTTCATAGTAATATAGCCAAAGAAATGCACAAAAATTTGAGAAATGAGATAAATTATGCATGAAAGTTTGACTACAAGTTATTAAGGAGATCAAGTGCAACTTTCTTGATTATCAAATCATGCATGAATTGATTGTCCCATAATGCATCATAAATGATAGGAAATGAAATATTTTAAAATTTAAAAATGAATATTTAATAAGATACAGCTTATGAATTATGTCCAATGATATTTTTCTCATTTCAATCATACATTATTTGAAATTATTGTGATGCATCAAATTAAATAAGAATAAAAATTTTAAAAAATAAAATTAAAAAATTTAGTAAATTTATATTAAATAGAAATAAGATTAGTTGAAGTAATGTAATATGAGAAAATAAAAGTCCTTTAAATGTCACATGAAAGAAGATTTAGAGGTATGTAGAAATATAATTAAATAAAAGTTATTTAATGGTGACATAAAAAAAGGTTTAGAGTAACATAAAAATATAATCAGAACAAAGTAATAATTTTGAAGAAATAAGATAAGTTACAAGTGAAAGTTGCATTCGATAATACTATGGAAATCATGCAAAGCATCATGATTCATCAAACTAGATATAAATTTAAGTGTCATGGAGATCATGGACAAACCTTAAGAAATAAATACTTCAAATAATATGAAAAAATTAATTGGATAGAGCTTGTTGAGACAAGTCCAATGATCATTGTTTTCACTTAAACAAACACAATGTAGTGTAGGCATATAATAGTGATTTAAATAGAACGCAATAATAGACTTGTAGTTGCATAGTAATATAACAAAATAAATGCAACTTTGAAGATATAAGATAAAGTATACATTAATTTTGAATTCCGTGATACTAAGGAGATCGAGTATGACATTATTGTTAGTTAAATTTGGTATCATTTGAAATTTCTCATAAATCATAAAAAAAGCTAGAAAGTAAAAAAAAATTAAATTATAAAAATAAACATTTAATATGATAAGCCACATTAAGATGCCTCAATTATGTATATTTCATCTCCATCGAACATCATTTAGTAATTATAAATTGCAGCTTAGTATTATGTAAACATATACAGAAGATGAAACAAAATAAATTGAAGAATTATAATATAATCTATTCAAACTAAAATAATGGTCAAAAGAGAGAATAATTAAATTTTCTTAGTATTATATTCAATTCAAGTGAAAACAATGAAGAAAACAGTAACATTCCTCCATATGGTTTCTTTTGAAGATGTTTAGGGAATTGATTGTAGCATCCTCGATCATCAAATTAAGCACGAATAGAATTTTCTGGTAAAGCATCTTAAACCAATAAACAAAAAACATTTTAAAAATATTGAAAAGAATATTTACTTCAAAAAAATTTCAAAAGAAGTCTATCAATGATTTTTTCATGTTGATCAGGCCTAGTTCAGAATTACTACAAATTTTAAAAATTAAATTACGTTAAATATTAATAAAATTATTATTTTGATATTAAGTAGATAAATATTAAAGGTAAAAATAATTTAAATGGAAGAGATGTATTATAATGAAATCAAAGCAATATAAAGATATATAAGAAGAGAATTAGTGCTCATCATAAGGTAACAACATTAAAAATAATGGAAGAAATAAAATAAGTTATATGGAAAGATGATTTCCAAGATACTAAGGAGATCAATTGTAACATTCTCAATGTCAAATTAGATATAAATTGTAATTAATCATATACATGAGAAAACAAAAGAAAATAAATTATTTAGAAATATTAAAAAACTTTTAATTTGGTGGAGCTCATAAAGAAGAATCCAATGATATTTGTTTTGTCTCAATCGGACCTCAATTGTAAACAATGCGAATGAAAAAATAAATTAGAATTAATAATTATAAATTGTTATCTTAGTATTATGTAACATATATAGATGTTGAATTGAACTAAATTAAGAAAATATAATATTACCAAATCAAAGGCATGTAATAGTCACAATAGAGGAGAAATGGACTTTCTTTGTACTATAACTAAATTAATATTAAAAATTTTAATAATATAAAATTTTCTCATAAAACTTACCAAACGTTTACAAAATATAATTTTTGAAGATATTAAAATGAATATTTAATTAGAAAGAGCTTATTAAGAGAAGTCAAACGACGTTCTTTTCATGTTAATCGGACATTCTTTGGAATTATAGAAACAATTACAAAATAAAATAGACATAAATAATAAAAAAATATTATTTTCATATTAACTAAATATATATTAAGGCTAAAATAATAATAGTTGAAGCAATGTTTATGACAAATCAAACTAATGTAAAGGAAATATGAGAGCGAAATTTGAGTTTTGTAATCATATAACAAAATGAAAGTGCAAAATTACGAGAGATTAAATAAATTATATTAGAAATTTTATCCAAAGATATTAAAGATATTGAGTGCAACACCTTAGACCATTCAATCAGGTATAAATTAATTTAACCAATAAAACATTACAAAAACTTCAAAAACTATATGTTCAAAAAAATAAAAAGTAACATATAAATAGATAAAGCTTATAGAGATGAGTCTAATGATGTTCTTTTCATCTTAACTAGATCTCATTTAGAATTACTATGAAAACACAATTAAATAAGCATAATTAGAAATAAATAATAATTTTAGTGCTAAGAAAACATATATTAAAGCTAAGATCAGATAAATTGAAGCCATATGATATAACCAAATATAAGTGTTGTAAAAGTCATGAGATAACATATTTTTAGGTACTTAGTAATATGAAAAAATTAAAAAAATTGAATAAAAAAAGATAGATTTTCCAAAGAAATTATATTAAAAAATATTTAGAAGATCAACAACAAAATCATTAATTAACCCCTCTCAAAATAACAAAAAAATTTAAAAATACCAAAAATGAAGCTTTAATTAGATAGAGCTTGTCGAGATGCATTTAAAGATGCTTTGTTTAATCTTGATTAGATTTCTTTTGGAATTCCATTGCATTTGCAAAGAAGGTATGCTTAAATAACAATAAATTTTCATTTTAATATTAAGTATATATATATATACACACTTAACTTTGAAGTTAAATGAATTGAAATACTATAATATAACCAAATAAAAACATGGAATGGTCAAACTAGTGTAGGAAAATTGTATCAAAGTGATATATCCAATCAAAGCAAAACTTTGGAGAAATGAGATAAATTTTATGAGGAAATTACATTCGAAGATATTGAGAAAAAGGAGCATAAAATCATAGATCATCAAATCATATGTGTATTAAATGATCATTAATCATGCATAAATTATATGGAATAATATATTTAAAAATTTAAAAATAAATATTTAATTTGATGAAGTTTATTGAGATAACCCCAATGACATTCCACTCCATAAGACAATGCTTGGAAATACTACAAATTAACATGGGAAAAAAGATAAATAACAACAAAAATATATTTAATAATAAATAAATATATATTAAAGTTGAAATGAGATTTTGTGGTAATATACTATAATCAAATAAAAGTGATTTAAAAGTCACATAGGAGGAAATTTTGAATTACATAGTAATATAACTAAATTAAAGGAAAAACTATGAAGGAGTGTGGTACATTATTGATAAAAATTATTGGACACAACACTAAAGAAATCAAAAGTAACATCTTAAATCATAAAATAAAGTACAAATTGAATTCTCTCATAAAGTATACAAAAATCTTAGAAAAGAACTTATTAAAAATTACTAAAATGAATGCTTAATTTGGTATGGCTCAACTTGAAGAGTGCTATAATGTTTATTAAAACTTTATTAAACCTCATTTAGAATTGCTAAGAATTACTAAAATAAATAATTATAAATTATTTTTAAGTTATGTAAAACAATTTGGGGCTTAACTTAGATCAATTGAAAAAATACAATATAACTAAAGAAAAATAATGTAAAGGTCATAAGAGAGAAAATTAGTGGCTCAAAACATTATAACCAAATAAAAGTGAAACATTTGGAAAAATTAGATAAATTGTTGAAAAAAATTGCATTTGAAGACACTAAGAACATAAACTATAACTTCAATGATCATCAAATTTTGTATGATTCAAAGTGTCTAAGAAAGTGTGCCAACTCTAAGAAAATAAAATGTTTAGAAAAATGGAAGTTAATATTTAATTAGGTTTAGTACTTTTAAATGAGTCTAAAGACTTTTTTGTTTTTATTTATCCTCTTTTATAAATATTGTGAACTAAAAAACAAAATAAGCAAAAATAATAATAATTTTTTTAAAATTATATAAATGTATTTTAAAGCCAAAATATGGTAAACTAAAGAAATATAATACAGCAAAATCAAAGTCATGTAGAGTTTACAAAAGTAAAGATTTGGTGTTGTATTGCAAAAATGAAATCGTAGTAAAAAAAGTCAAGAAATCAGATAAATAGTGTGAGAAAGTGACATTGTAAGAAACTAAGGAGAACATGCTAAGATCCTTGATCATTAAATGTGGTACAAATCGAAATGTCTCATATGGCTGCCTAAAATAAAGAAAAGAAATTTAAAAATTTAAAAAAATATATTTCTTTGAGAAGAGCAATCTTAAGTTTGCACTAATGGATTTTTTTTTCAACTTGATTAGACCACATTTGAAATAACTATGAATTATAAATGTAGATAAGCATAATTAAAAAATATTATTATTTTAGTGTTGTGAAAATATACATTAACGTTGAGTTAAAAAATTTAAGAAATATAATGTTTCCAAACCAAAGTGACCCAGAGGCCATGTGAGAGGAGATTTTTATTTATGTGATAATATAACCAATTCAAAGTGAAAAACTAAAAGAAATGGGTTATATTATATAGGAAAGAAGAATTTTATGATGCTAAGAAGATCGAGTGTGATATTCTTGATCAACAAAATTTGTATAATTCAAAATGACTAATAAAACATATGAATATGCTAGAAAAAATATTGAAATTTATTAAAGTGAATATTTTCTTTGATAGACCTTGTGGTGATGACATAAATGACATTTGTTTTATTTTGGTAGGATTGCATTTATAATTATGATGAATTACAAAAGTAAAATAACATAAATATAAACAAATTATTTTTTAATTTTAAAAAAATACATATTAAAGCCAAATGTAGGTAAAATAATGTGATTTAATATGGCCAAATGTTAGTGGTGTAAAAAAATATATCAAGATGTTTAGACTTACATATTAATATAATAAAAAGAGTGAAACATTTGAAAAAAATTAGAGAAAGTCAAAAAGTTGCATTCCAAATAGTTTAGTATTCTTGATTATCAAATTAGATATGAATTAAAATATCTCAAAAGGCTTAGCAAAATAATTTGAAAAGAAATACCATGATTATGTAAATGAATATTTAATTGGTTAGAATTCATATAGTTTAGTACATTGAAGTTAGTTTCATCTCATTCTAACCTCAAATGTTTTAGATTACCAAAGATTATAAACACTAATAATAAAGGATTTGTTTAATAATAGGTAAATACATATTAACGTTCAAATGAGAAAATTTGAAGCATTGTTATTTGACAAAATGAAAATGATGTAAAAGTGGTGGAAGAGGAGATTTGAGTTTCAAAGTAGTATAGCTAAATCAAAGAGAAACATTTGGAAAAATATGTAAAATTGTTTGCGAAAGATCATTCCAAGATGTAGAAAAGATATAAAGTAACATCCTCATTCACTAAATAAGGTACGATTTAAGCTGTTTTATGTAACTATCCAAACTTTAGAAATTAAAATATTTAAAAATATAAAGTTGAAAATTTAATTAGATCATCAAAATGATTTTGACTACCTTTGTTTGGTCCCAATGAGATCACATTATGAATTACTATATATTATGAATAAATAATAAAAAAAGTAATTATTTTTTTAATATTAAATAAATATATATTATTACCAAAAATTTGATAAATCAAAGTAATGTAATTTAAAGAATTGAAAGTGATGTAAAAGTCATATAATAGAAGACTTATAATAACGTAGCAATGTATTTAAATTAAAAAAATATTTGATGAAATTAGATAAATTGCATGAAAATTTTACATTCTAAAATTTTAAGGAGATTTAGTGCTATCTCCTCAATCGTTTATTCTGATACAAAACAAAAAAAATAAGTAAATAACTCAAAAATCATAGAAATTGAAATATTTAAAAAATAGGCATGAATATTTAATTAAATAAAGCTCACAAAGATGACTCCATTGCCATTTATTTCATCTTGATTCACACTACTCTTTAATTTACACGAACTACAATAGCAAGTAAGTATAAATGATATGAATTATTTTTTTTTATATTTAGTAGATATATTTTAAAATAAAAATATGATAAAATTGAAGCAATGATGCGTGATCAAATCAAAGTGATGTAATGGTCATGTGAGAGGAGATTTAGAGCTGAATAGTAATATAAAATAATGTTTTGAGGAATGAAAAAATTTGACATCAAAGTTGCCATCCAAGATGATAGGGTGGTCAAGTGAAGCATCCTTAATTGTCAAGTTAGATATGAAACAAAATTTCATTTAAAGAGTGAAAAAATATTAGAAAATAACAGATTTGAAAACAAGAAATGAATAATTTTTTTGATATTACTCAACGAGATGAGCTAATTAATATTTGTTTCATCTCCATTAAACCTTATGTTTTGTTACCATAAATTGGACAAAAAGTAGACATTTTAATAAATTATTATTTTAAATAAAATAATTATATATTGAAGCGAAAATGTGATAAATTGATGTAATATAATTTAATAAAATCAAAGAAATATAGAGGACACATGAGAGCCTTACTAGAGTTTGGTAGTAATATAACCAAATAAAAGAAAACAATTTGAAGAAATTGGTTACTTTTTACAACAAGTTGCATTCCAAGATGTCGTGAAGATTGATAGTAGAATCCTTGATCATATAATTAGATAAAATTGAAATGTATTATAATAATTTCGTAAAACCTTTCAAAAAACATATTTAAAATATTTAAATAATTGTTCAGTTAGATAGAGCTTGTTGAGATGAGCAAAGGATGCTTTTTCTTAATGTCACCTTATGATAAATTATTTTGAATTACAAAAGTTAAAAAGTACAAATAAAAATATATTGTAGTCTTAATAATAACATATAGCTAAATCAATATCATGTAAAGGTCCCACAAGATGAGAAGTATAGTTGAATAAAAATGTAAAAAAATTTAATATAAAACATTTTGAGAACATAAGATAAATCAATTAGAAACATTGATTTCTAAAAAATGAAGGATATTGAGTGTAGCAACCTCAATCATTAAATAAATTATAAATCAAAATAGCTTATAAAGCTTACGAAATCCCTAAAAAAGTATTTCAAATATAAAAATAAATATTTAATATATATAACTTCTGATGATGAGTCCAACTATGTTTCCTTTGACTTGATGAGAACCCAATTAGAATTGGTACACATTACCAAAATAAATAAAATAAATAATAATAAATGACTATTTTAATATTATAAAACTATAGATAAAAAATTAAATGAGATAAATTTAGGCAATTTAATTTACCAAAAACAAGTCGTAGTAAAATTCACACAAGAGAAGATTTAGTTAGATATTATTGTAATCAAATCAAAGAAAAAATTATAGGAAATGTGTTAAATTATATGAGAAAATTTCATTCCAACACACTAAGAAGATCCAACAAATCATCCTTAATCATGTTAAGTATAAATCAAAATGTCTAAAAGAATATGCAATAACAATAACAAATAAAATATTTTACAATATAAAAATTAATATTTAATTTAATGGAAGTCATTAAGTTGAGTCAAACGATGCTTATATATCTCAACAAAGCCTTATTTAGAATAACTATGAGTTAGAAAATTGAAATAATAATAAATTGTAAAAAATCAATTTTTGTTACTATGTTAATACCTATTAAATGAGAGAATAGATAAGTTACAGAAATGTAATATATCAAATCAAAGCAATTTAATGGTCACATGAAATTAGAATGAGAGTGACCTAGAAATATAACTATACCAAAGGAAACATTTTGATGAAATTAGATAAATTATATGTAAATGATGAATTGCAATACACTAAGGAGATCGAGTGTAACATTCTCAATCATTAAATTATGAATTAATAAATTATCTCATCATGCTTGCTAAACCCATAAAAAATGTTGTTTAAAATTACAGAAAAGTAGTTGCTTTTGGATAAAGCTCATCGAGTGTGACTAATAATGCTTGCTTTATTTTGATCAGGCCATGTTTGGAATTATTATGAGGTACAAAATTAGATAATAATTGAAATTATTATTTTAATATTAAGAAACTATATATAAAAGTTTGATTTAAAAAAATTAAGGAAATATAATATAACCAAATCTATCTAATACAAAGGCAATAAAAGATTGTATATAATTCTAAATAGCAATATAAACAAAACAATGTGAAAGATTTGAAAAAGAATACGATAAATTACAATGAAAATTTTCTTTCAAAGACACGAAAAATATCAAGTTAATAACCTCGATTGTCAAATAAGATATGAATAATGATCATTTACAAAGAGTGCCAAAAACATAGAAAATAAAATGCCAAAATATACAATTGAATTATTAATTAGTCGTAACTCATCTAGATGAGTCTAATGATATTTGTTTCATTTGAAACAAAACTCATTTGGAATTTTTATGAATTTCCAATATTAATATGTACAAATAATAATAAATCATTATTTTTAAATTAAGCAAACATATATCAATGTTAAAATGAGCTAAATTATAGTAAACTAATTGAACTAAATCGAAGGGATATAAAAGTTATAGGGAAAGAGAATAAGAGTTTTACAGTAGTACAGTTAAATAAAAGCAAAAATATTTGGAGAAATGACAAATTGTAAGTCAAAGAAGCATTCCAAGATACAAAAGAGAATGACTGTAACATCCACAATTGTCATATTAGGTATGAATCAAATTTTCTCATGAAACTACCAAAGCCTTAATGTATAGAATATCTGAATATATGAAAATAATTACTTAATTAGATAGAGAACTCATTAAGACTTGTACAAAGATGTTTTTTCTTAATCGAACATCATTAATAATTACTACAAACTACAAAATCAAATAAGATAGAAATAATAATTAATTACAATTGTAATAATAAGAAAATACATATTATAGCTAAAATGAGTTAACTTAAACTGATATTGTATAACCAATTAAAAGTGATCCAAAAGCTGACATGATTAGAGATTTATAATTATATTCTTTTTTAACCAAATAAAAGAAAAAATTGAAAAGTTCACATAAATTAAATAAGAAGGATGCATACCACGATGTTAAAGTGACCACGCATAATATCCCACAACATCAATAATGTATTGAATGAAATATGTAAGTAAATGATTGCAAAATCATAAGTAGTAGAATATTGAAATAAACAAAAAAATATTTAATAAGATAAACCTCATTCAGACATGTGCAATAACATTTGTTTCATCTTAATCAATATTAGTTTTGAATTAGAAGAGTTACTAAAGAAAATAAGCATAAACAATCATAAAGTATTATTTTAATATTTAGACAAATAGATATTAAAGCTAAAATAAGATAAATTAAAACAATGAAGTATGATGAAATCAACATGATGGAAAGATCGCACAAGAGGTGATTTAGAATTAAATAGTAAAATAAACAAATCAATGGCTAAAATTTAAGAAAAAAGTAAAATTATATAACAAAGTTGCACTCCAAGACAATAAAGCAATCTAGGGAAACATCTTCAACTAACAAATAAGATATGAGGGAAATTGATTCTTAAAAAATGCAAAAGTTATGGACAATAAAATATCTTAAAATATAGAAATAAATAATTAATTTTATATGCTCATCAAGATAAGTCCAATGATATTAATTTTGTCTCAATTGGAGCTCATTTCTTCTTACTATGAATTATAAAAGTAAATGAGCATGATCAATTATTTCTTTAATACAAAATTAAATATATTAAAACTAAAAATAAAATAAACTTCAAAAGTGTAATATAAAAAATTAGGAAATTTAAAAAGACGAAAGTGAGTAGAATTGATGTTTCAATATGACTAAATAAAAATAAAAATTTAGAAAAAAGAGATAAATTATATAAAAAAGTTCCATTCCAATTTACTAAGGAGTCCAATAATAGCATCCTTGATCCCAAATTTACTTACAAATTAAAATGACACGTATTGCATGCTAAAACACTTGAAAATCTTTTTAAAAAAATATTAAAATGAATATTTTTTGTAGCTTATTGAGGTTAGTCCATCGATATCTCTTTTTGTCTTAATCTCAACTCATTTGGAATTACTAAAAATTTTCAAATTAGTCAGCATAAATAATCATATATTATTATTTAATAATAAATAAGTATATATTGAACCAAAAATATTATTAATTAAAGTAATTTAATATGTCGAAAAAATGATGTGAAAGTTAGATAATAGTAGAAGCAGTTTTTCATAATGTTATAACTCATATTAAATGAAAAAAAGTTGAAATGAGATAAACTATTTCAAGAAGTTGCATTTCAAGAAACTAAAAAGATTAAGTGTAACATTCATTCTTGTCAAATTAACTACATAATAAAATATGCATAAAGAATGAAGAAATGATGTAATATAAAGTATTGAAAAATATAAAAATCAATATTTAAATAAATTACACTCATTGAAATAACTCCAACGACATTTGCTTTGCCTCAATTAAATTTAATTTAGAAATAATGCGTGTGAGCAAAGTTAAAGATTGCATGCAATAATTCATTATTTTCATAATATGTAAATGTATATCAAAACTAAAATGAGATAAAATGAAATAATAACATGTGCAATTCAAATCGACGTAATAGTCATATAAGAGTAATGTTTGAGTGACATAATAATATAACAAAATAAAAAATTCAATAAATGAGATAAAGTTTATGTGAAATTGCTATTCCAACATACTAGATTGATATAGTGTAATATTCTAAATAATAAAAGTAAGTATGAACAAAAATATATTGTAAACCTTACAAAAATGTTAAAAAGTAAAATTTTTTACAAAAAAAATATAGAAATGAATATTGAATTGGATAGTGGTCATTAAGGTGAACCCAATGGCTTTTGTATGGTCCCAATAAAGCATTGATTAGAATTGCTATCAAATATCAAAATAAATAAGAAAAAGAGGTAAATCAAAGCCATTTAAAGATGGCACGAGATTAGATTAAGAGGGACATAGTAATATAACCAAATCTAAGAAAAAACTATGAAGAAATATGATAAATTATACGAGAAATATGCATTCTGAGCTACTAATGAGATGAAGTGTAACATCACATGTCACCAAATCATCAAATCAAGTGCTAATAAAAAAGTGTCATAAAGAATTCCAAATAACTAATATATCAAATATTTAAAAATAATGAAAATAATATTTAATTAGCGAAAACTTGTTGACACATGTCCAAAGATGTTTGTTTCATCTCATTCTGACTCATTCAGAGTTTTTATAAATAACAAAATTAAATAAACATAGATCATAACTCATTGTTTTTATAATATTAATAAACTACGTATTGAAGTTGAAATGATAATCATTAAAGCAATGCAATATAATACACCTAAAGTGATGTAAAGCTGCCAAATAGGAGATTAGATTTACATATAAATTTTTGCAAATCAAAGAAAACATTTGAAGAAATAAGAAACATAATATCACAAAGTTGTATTGCAAGATATTGACTAGAAATTGAGTTAAATACTCAATTAAGAAAAGAGGTGTAGTTAGAAATGATTTTTAAAATATGCCACATCAAAGGATAATAAAATATAAAAAATTCTTTAAATGAATAATTAATTGGATTGAGCTCATTAAGATTACTCCAACTATATTTTTTCATGTTGATTGGACATCACTCAAAATTATTACAAATTACCGAAATAAATATGCATAAAAGTTAAACAATGTCATTTTAATATTAAGTAATATTACAATAATGTTAAAATGAGATTATTGAAGCAAAGTAATATAACAACTACAAGTTAATGTAATGGACAAACAAGATATGAATCAACATTTCATAAAAATATAACGAAATCAAAACAAAAGTGTTGCAAACTAGAGATAATTATGTGCATATGTTGTATTCCAATATACTAACGAGATAAAGAGTAATATTTGTGATTATCAAGTTAGGAAAGAATAAAAATTTCTTATAAACTAAGTTAAAGTTATAGAAAAAATTTCTAAAAAATAAATATTTAGTTTGTAAGAATTCATTTACATGAGTTAATGACATTTATTTATCTCCATTAGATCACATCAGGAAAATATATAGTTTAATGAAATGAGTTAAATTAAAATAATCATATATATCCTAGTAGAAGTGACACAAGGTTTTCAAAGATTGAGAATTAGAATTTCATTGTAATATAACAAAAATAAATTAAAAAGTTTAGTAAATAAGATCAATTATTTTAATATAAAGAAAATTTATATTAAAACTAAAAAGAGATAAAATTAATAAAAATAATTCACCCTAATCAATGACATCAAAGCTATCAAGTGACTAGAATTAGAGATTTATAATAAAATAACCAAATGAATGTAAAACATTTCTAGAAGTCAGCTAAAATGCATGGGAAAATTGTATTCTATGATACTATGGGGAAAGAGAATAACATCCTCGATCATTAAATCTATCATAAAATGAAATGCCTCATAAAGAATGCCAAGAACACATAAAAAAAATAATTATTTAAGCATAAATAAATTTTTAATTTGATAAGGAATGCCAAGATGAGTTCAATAATATTTATTTTATCTCAATTAGGCCTTGTTTGAAATTACTACAAATTAAAAAATTAATAAATTATGATTTTAATATCATGCAAATATGAATGAGATAAGTTATAGAAATTTAATAAAACCAAATCAAGGTGATGTAAATATCACATGGGTTGTGATTTAGAGTTACACAATAACAAAACTAAATAAAAGTAAAAACTAAAAAAATAATAAGATAAATTATATCAATGTAAATTATTATAAATTAAGTTAAACAATATAATTTATCCAAAATAATTGAAGTGCAAAATGAATTTCTCGTGAAGCTTAGCTCAACTATAGAAAAAAATTTAAAATATAATATTTTGTTAGATGGAGCTGGCAGAGGTGAATAAATCACATATTTGTTTCTCTCAATCATACCTAATTGTCATTACTATGAAGTAAAGATGTAAAATAAATATAAATAATAATAAAAGTTAGATTAATATTAAGTAAAATATTTTATAGTTGAAATGAGATTAATTGAAGTTATGTAGTAATATAATCAAATCAAAGTAAAAATTTTCGAGTGAAAAAACTTTTAAATGAAAGTTACATTCTATGTTACTAAGGAGATTGAGTATAATATCACTGATTATTAGTATAGGTGAAAATTGAAGTATTTGATAAAGTGTTAAAATACCTAAAAACATAAACTATTTAAAAATATAGTAATATATATTTAATTTGGAAAAACTCATTGAGATAGATCTAATGATGTTTTTTAGCTCCACTAGACCTCATTTAAAGTTACTATGAATTATAGAATTAAATAATTATTATTATTAATAAATAACTTGTTTTTTATTTTTATTAAATAAATTTTAAAGAAAAAATAAGATATATTTATAAAATCTAATATTAAAAATTAAAAAAATTATATTTGTCACACAGAAGGAGATGTAGAGTTTCATAATAATAGAACAAAATCAATGAAAAGACATGAAACAAATGAGATAAATTATATGGGTATGTTGCAATCCAAGTTGGCAAGTGGATATCATGCAACATTTTGATAGGAATACATGGTATGGATTGAAATGCTTAGAAAGTTGCACCCAAACAATAGAAAATAAAATATTTAAGAATCTTAAAAAATGAATATTTAATTATTTAGTGCTCTCTAGGATAGGTCAAATGATATTTGTTTTATCTTAATTTCACATCCTATGCAAAAAAAATATATTAGCATGGTTAAAAAATCTTAAATCAAAATAACTTATTTTTGAAAATTCTGAAAATATATAATAAGGTTAAAATGACATATTTAGAGGTGATATAACCTTGCCAAATCAAATTAATGTAATGGTGACGTGAGAGAAATGTTTTAATTACTTAATAATATTAGTAAATCAAAGCAAAGCATATTAAGAAATGAGATAATAATACTAAAAATTTAATTAAAAAATAGTAATATAATAACCTTGTTCGTTAAAATAGTTTAGAATAAAAATATCTCATAGAGCATGTCAACACTTAAGAAGATAAATTATTTAAAATTATAAAAATAAATATTTAATTAGATTGTGCTCACCAAGTTGAGTCCATTGACGTTTAGTTTATATCGACTACACTTCATTCAAAGTCACTACAAACAAAAATATCATACAACCATAAATAACAATAAATTATTACGTTAATATTCAATGAAAATAATTTCAAATAAAAATAAGATAAATTAAAGAAATACAACATAGCCAAAAACAAAATATTCTGAAGTTATTATGAATAGAGATTTAAAGTTACTTGTTCGTATAACCTAATGAAAGTGAAATATTTAAATAAATTTGATAAATTATTTGATAATGGTGCATTCCAAAATGCTAAGTAAATCACATGCACATCCTCAATTACTGAATAATGTATGAATTGAAATATGTAACAAAACATGAAAAAAATATAAAATATTAAAATATATGAAAATGAATTTTTAATTTAATAAAGATCATCAAGTTGAGCTCAAAATATTTCTCTCATCTTGATTAGACTTCGTTTTCATTTACTAAAAATTTAAAAATGTAAATAAACATTAATAAAAAGATCAAAAAAGATAAATTGAAGTAATCTAATATATCTAAATTAAAACATTTTGAAGGTAACACAAGAAGAGATTGAAAGTTATATTATAATATAACTAAATCAAAGTAATGGATTTGAAGGAATGATGTAATATGTATAAGAACATTCTACTGCAAAGTCCTAAGTATATCAAGTGTGACATTCTTGATTATTAAATGTGATATTAATTAAAATTTCCTCTAAATTTTTAGAATAATAGAAAATAAAATACTTAAAAGAAAAATAAATTTGTTTTTAGTCAAAGGTCATCAAGGCAAGACCCGATGACATTTTTTATATCAACCAAATTTAATTTAGGATTACCATGAATTATAAAAGTAAATTAGCATAAATAAAAATTGATTACCTTTTTCATAATAAGAAATTATGTATTAAAGTTGAATGATGATAAATTGAAGTAATATAATATCATGTAATCAAAGTGAGTTAATTGTCATTTGAGAAAAAAGTTAGAGTTATATAGTAATCTAAGAAAATGTAAGTGAAGCATTTAAGAAAATAAGGTAAATTGTTCGTGAAATTTACATTCCAAGATCTAAGAGATTGAGTGCCGTATTCATGTTCATGAAAATAGGTACAAAATGAATGTCTCATAAAGGATACAAAGATACTAGAAAATAAAATACTAAAACGATTTAACAAAACATTTAATTAGAGCAAGATCAATGACATTTGTCCGACAACATTTGCTTCTTCTCGATTGAACTTGGTTTTGAATTACATGTTATAAAAGTAAAAGAAATATTTTTATAAAAATAACTAAATATATGAGAAAGCTACAACTGATATAATTTAAAAAACTATAATATAAAAAAATAAAACTAATGCAATTAGTCTAGAAGAGTGATACAAAATCAATCATTTCATGATCAGAGAAAAAACCAATGGTAAGAAAATATCTTAAAAAAATTAAAATTTAATATTTGATTATATATATCTTATCGAGATTAGTCCAATTATGTTTGTTTAATATTAATTGGATCTAGTGTGGAATTTTTGTTAATTACTAATGTAAACAAACAAAATTACAAATAAATTGTTATTTTAATATTTACTAGATATGTGTTAAATCCAAAATGAGATAATTTGTTTTAATATAATATAATCAAATCATTGTGTTGTAATTGCCATGAGAGAGGATAATAAGGGTTTAAAAATATTATAACCAAATAAAAGTAAAAATTTGAAGAAATGATATTAATACCATAGAAAAGTTCTTTTCCAAGTTTTTATGGAGATTAAATACAACATCCTTTATCATTAAATCAACATTGAAATTAAATACCTTATAAAGCATGCCAAACCCTAAAATAAAATAACTTAAAACTAATTTTTAAACGGATAAAACTTGTTGACAGTAGTATAATGATGTTTGTTCTGTCCCGATTAGACCTTGTTTGGAAAATTATAAATCACCAAAGTTTAAAACGACAAAATAATAAAAATTTATTATTTTTATTATTAAATAACTATATATTAAATTCAAAATTAGATAAATTTAAGCAACGTAATGTTAGGAAACATAGTAATGTAAAGGTCACATGAGATGAGATTTAAAGTCACAATGCAATATAACCAAAAGAAAGAAAACGATGTGAAGAAATTAGATAAATTATGTAGTAAAAATTCATTCCAAAATGCTGAGGAGGTCGAGTATAATTGCTTTTTTCATTAAATTAGGTACAAATAAAATATCTCATTAAACGTGTGAAATCATAAGGAAAAAATTTTGAATTAAAAAAGAATAATTAATTTGATAGACCATGTTGAGATAATTCTAATGAAAATTGTTTGATCTTGATTAAAACTCATTTACAATTATTATCAATTTCAAAATTAGTATAATGAAGTCAAAAGACATGTAAAGGTCAAAATGAGAGGATAATTTGTGTTACATAGCTTGATAAGAAAATAAAAGTAGAAAATCATAAAAAACTTTTAGGAAAGGAAAAAATATTTGAAAATGAAACAATTAAAAACATTTATAAAAATGAACATTTAATTAGATAGGGCTTGTCGAGATGTGTTTAATGTTGCTTATTTCATCTCCATGAAAGCTCATTCGAAATTATATGAATTACAAAAAATAAAAATATTAAATAATAATAAATTAGTTTATTGATATTAAGTAAATATATTGTAATGTTGAAATGAGAAAAATTGAAGAAATGTAATATAACCTAATGATAGCAATATAAAGGTTTCGCAAGTGGAGATTTAAAGTTACATGGTAATATTACAAAATGAAAGAAAACTTTTTAAAGAAATATGATTTAATCACATGCGAATCGTGCATTCGAAGATACTAAGTAGATCATGGGTAACAATCTTGATTGCCTAATGTGGTACAAATAAAAATGTCTCAAAAGGTAAAGCTAATCATGAGGTCTACAAAGTTGTTTCTTTTGCCATGACTGGAGCTTCGGAATTACTATAAATTACCAACATAAAAAAGTACAAATAAAAAGAAATTACAACTTCAAAATTAATTAAGTATATATTAAAGTATAAATAAGATAAATTAAAACAATGTAGTTTATAAAAATAAAAGATTCATAGATGACACATGAGAGAAGATTTAGAGTTGCATAATAGTTTAACAAAATCAATGCAATGAACTTGAAAAAAATGAGCATAATGGTTTTACAAACTTTTATTACAAAATCCTAAACAAATTAAGTGTGACATCTTCAATTATCAAATATGGCATGAATTAAATTACCTTATAAAGTTGTACAAAACATAGAAAATAAAAAAACTAAAAAGAGAAAAATGATCGTTATTTAATTGATGAAGGCTTTTAAAGATGATATAAATGATGTTTTGTATTATCTTGATTAAATCTTCTTTTGAATTATAATGATTTATCAAAGTAAATAAGTAGAAATAAAAATTGATTACTTTTTTAAAAGAACATATTACAACTGTATTGAGATAAATTAAAGTAATATAATATCACCAAATCAAGGAGACCTAAAGGTTAAAGGAGAAATGATTTAGAATTACTCAATAACCTAGCCAAATCAATGAGAAATAGCACAAAAAATAAGACAAGGTTGAATTCTAAGATATTAAGTAGATTGAGTGGAACATCCTGTACCTTAAAATCATGTATGAAATGAATGCCTCATAAAGAATTAAGAAATGCAAGAAAATAAAATATTTAAAATTATTAAAGCAGCCATTTAGTTGCATAGAGATTGATGTCATTAGTCTAACAATATTGTTTTCTTGCCGATCAAACATTGTTATAAATAATGACATATTAAAAATTAATATTTCTTTCATCTTGACAAAATCTCGTTTGGATATAATGGAATTAAAAATATAAATAATAATGATAAAATAATAAATTACTCTTTTATTATTAAGTAAATATATCTTAGAAAAAAAATAAGATAAATTAAAGTAATGCAATTTTACCAAATCAAAGTAATCTGAAGGTTGGACAAGACAATATTTATAGTTACATTGTATTACAACCAAATGAAAAAAAATATGTTGAAATTGGATAAATTTTATGGGATAATTGCATTTTGTGATGCAAAAGAGCTTGAGTGTGATAGCCTATATCATCAAATCAGATCAAAATAAAACATGCATCATAAAATTTCCAAAACAAATAGAAAAAATAATTAAAAATATAAAATAAGAATAGTTAATCAGATAGAGCAATTAGGATGAGACCAACGATGTTTGTTTTACTTTTATTTAACTTCATTTAGAAATTCTATGAATTATAAGAGTAAATGAGAAAAAATAAAAACTTATTATTTTAATTTTAATGAAATTTAAATTAAATGAAAGAAATACAAATTGAAATACTATTTTATAAGGAAGTCAAACACATTTGAAGCACAAATGACAGAAGAATTAGTGTAATGTAACATGGTAACCAAATGAAAGTAAAACATTTTTATAAATATGTCATAAAGTAAACAAAAACCCAAGAAAATAAAATTTTTCAAAATATATGAATAAATTAACATTTAATTGGATAGAGATAGTCACAAGGTGTTTAACAAATTTTGCTTAATTTTTTTTAAACTCTTTTTGAATTACTATGAAGAAAAAAATTTATAAGAATAATAATAAATAATTATTATTGAATATTAATAAAATATATTTTAAAACTTAATTGAGATTTATTGAATAATTTTAATATATCAAAATTAAAGCAACGTAAAGGTCACTTGAGTATAGATTTAAAATTATATGGTCATATAACAAAATCAAAGTGAAACATAGGAATAAATGTGATAAAATATATGAGAAAGGTGCATTCTAACATACTTAGAGATCAAGAGTAATATCCTCAATTGCTATATAAGTTATTAGAAAAACTGCCCACAAAGAATTTATATACTAATAAAAATTATAACATTAAAAAATTTGAAAATGATTATTTAATTAGATTAAGCTGATGGAGTACTTCAAAGTCATTTCTTTCATCATGACAGGACATTATTTATATTTCCTAAAAAAAAAATAATGATAAAAAAACTAAGTTTTATTTTAATAGTAAACATTTATCAATGCTGAAATTAGATGAATGGTATTTATCTAAATTAAAGAGCTGTAAAGGTAACATAAGAGGAGATTTAAAGTTACATAATAATATACCTAAATCTAAGCAATTAATAAAAATAAATGAGACAAATTTTATTTAAAAGTTATATTATAAAATCCTTAGTAGAAAAAATATCACATCCTTATTTTTTAAAAATGATACAAATTCAAATTTTCCACAAAACTAATGAAAACATAGAAAATAAAATATTCAAAAAGAAAAAAATGTCAATATTTACTTCAAAAAAGCTCTTCGAGTAAAAAAAAATGACCATTATTTGATCTTCATTGAACATCGATCGAAATTAATATGAATTACCAAATTAAATAAACATAAGTAAAATTTTATCACTTTTCTAACAATAAGAAAGGATATATTAATGTAGAATTCAGATAAATTGAAGCATTTTAATGTCACCAATTGAAAGAAACCTAAATGTTCCTTAAGAAAGGATTTAGAGTTACATAGTAATATGTCAAAGTCAAAGTAAAATATTTAAAGAAATGAGAAGTATTTTGGAATGTTACACTCCAAAAAACTAATGATATTGAATCTAACATACTCAACCTTCAAATCAAGTACAAATAAAATGCCTCTTAAAGCATGAAAAAAATGCTACTATATAAACATTTAAAATTATTAAAATGAATATTTAATTAGGTAGAGGTCTACAACACCTTTCCAATGAAGTTTTGTTTCTTCTTGATTGGACATCATTTTGAAGAACAACATACTTTAGAAGTAAAATGGAATAAACATAAAAAATTAACACCTGTATAAGTAAACATTATTAGTGTTATAAATGAAATAAATTAAATGAAATATTAAAAAGTTAAAGTAATATAACAACTATATGAGAGAAAGGTAGGGTTAAATTATTCATAATTAGTACAAAACTCAAGTGAAATAAAATATCTAAAAAATGTAAAAGTAAATATTTCTTTGGATAGAGATTTTTGAGATTAGTCAGACAATGTTTCATTCATTTTCTTTGAAGCTATTTGGAATTTTTTCTGAATTACGAATGTAAACAATTACAAAATAAAAAATATTTTTTTTAATATTTAGTAGATATTCTCAAACCTATAATGAGAAATTTTATTGAATATAATGTAACAAAATCATTATGATTGAAAAGTCATAAGAAAGGAGAATAGAAATTCATAATAATAGAATTAAATCTAAGTAAATATTTAATAAATTGATATACATTATACAGGAAAGGTCATCTTGAGCATAATAAAGAGATTTTGTATAGCTTCCTTGATCATTAAATAAAAAAAATAAAATGTCTCATAAAACATTTTACAACACTAAAGCAAAGTTTAGAAACAAAAAATATTGTATTTTTGGATAATGTTTATTTACACTAACACAATGACTTTTGTTTTATATGATTTGGGTCTAATTTGTACTATAGCAAATTACAAAAACAATAAGCATAAAAAATGACTACTATTTTAAAATTTTGTAAATATATATTAGTGCTAAAATTAGATAAATTATAGCAATGTAATCTTACCAAATTAAAGAAATCAAAAGGTTGCATCTAAGGAGAATTAGAGTTCCATTGTATATAACTAAAGGAAAATAAATAAGACAAATAAATTATATATATTGTACAAGAATATCAGATTCTAAGTTGCTAAGGAGCTCGAGTTTAAAAGCCTTTACCATAACATAGGTGGAAATAAAACTGTTTTATAAAACATCCAATAAATTTCGAAAATAAAAATATTTTATATATATTAAAACAATAATTAATTGGATAGAGTACAATGAGATGCATCCAACAACATTTATTTAATCTTGATAAAACTCCATTTGGAATGCCTACAAATTACAAAAAAATGACAAAAAGTAACAAAATATTATTTCAATTATAAGTAGATATATATTAAAACAAAAGTAAGTTAAATTAAAGCAATATCACATAACTAACTTAAAGACATGTAGTCACCAAATGATAGTAGAATTGATGTTACACGACAAGATAATTATATTAAAGCAAAAACCTTGTAGAAATATTTTGCAAAACATTCCAAAATAAAGGAAATGTTATTTAAAAATATATATACAATAATTAACTTTTAATTGGATAGAACATGTCAAGTTGTGTCCAACTAAATTTACTTCGTCTTTGTCCAAACTCATTTAGATTTATTATGAATTACAAATATTAACAACCATAAACAAAAAAACTTATTTTGTCAATATTAAGTAAATATATTTATGGTAGATAAAAGTTAAATAAAAGAAATGTAATATAACAAAATAAAAGGGATGTATAAGTAACACAATTAGAGTTTTAAAAGTACAAGAAAACATAACCAAATGAAAGTGAAATCGTTCAAGACTATGGTTAAATTATACATGAAAATTGAATTCCAGCACTCTAGGGAGATCAAAGAAAACATCCTTGATTGCTAAATATAACACGAATCAAAATGTCTCATGAAACATTTGTAAAAAAATATTTCAAAAGATGAAAATGAATAATTATTTAGTTAAAGCTCATCAAGATAAGTCTAAAGTAGTTTCTTTCATCTAGAATTGAACACAATTGGACTTATTATAAATCAAAACAATCAATTGGCATAAATAAAAAGAATTATTACTTTAATATTACGTGGGTATTAATTAAATTTAAAATAATATAAATAAAAATAAATTAATATGCCTAAATAGAAGCATTGCAATGTCTAGATGAGAGGAGATTTATTGTTACATGGTAATATAACTAAAAGAATTTGAAAAAATGAGATGAGCAACATGGTGAAGTTTTATTATAAAATGCTTAGTAGATCAACCATAACATTCTAAATTGTAAGATATTTAAAATGTCAAAAATGATGAATATTTAATCAGATAATGCATTTTTAGAATAGACTAACGATGTTTTATTATCTTAATCAAAGCTTATTTGTAATTATTGCGAATTATCAAAGAAAATAATCATAAATAAAAAATTTACTACTTTTTAATAATGAAAAAATATATTATAGTTGAATTTAAAAAATTGAAGTAATTTAATGTCGCCAAATAACAGTGACCTAAAAGTCAAACGAGAAAAGATCTAGAGTTATACAATAACCTAACCAAATTGAAGTGAAAAATTTAAGGAAATGGAATAAATTGTTTGGGAAGTTTGTTTCCCAAGATACTAAGGTGATTGAGTGTAACATGCTTAGCATTCAAATAAGGTATGAACCAAATGCATCATTAAGCATAAAAATGCTAGAAAATAAATATACAACATTATTAAAATAAATATTTTATTGGATGGTGAATGACTACACTAGGTTAAAGACATTTGTGCATTAGACATCATCATTTTGAGTTACAACTTATTATAAAAGTTAGTATGAATAAATATCAACAAATTATTATTATAAATATGTAAATATACATAGAATCTATAAATGAGATAAATTAGATCAACAAATATAACCAAATTAAAGTAATATAACAATCATAATGCAATATTAAGAGTCACTTTTTTCATAAAGAGTGGAAAATTTATTGGAAATAAAATTTCTAGAAAAACATAAAGATATAAATTAAATTAGATGCAACTCTTTGAGATTAGCCTATTGATGTTTTAGTCATCTACATCACACCCAGTTGAAATTTTTATAAATTACTAAATTATTGTTTTGATATTTTCTAAATATATGTTAAAGGTAAGATAAGATAATTTCATTGAGCAAAATATAACCAAATACTTGCAATGTAAATGTCACACGAGAGAAGAATAAGACTTTCTTAATAATATAACATAATCAAAGTAACAGTTAAATAAAGTAATATATAAATTACATTAGAAAGTTCTTTTTCATGGTAGTAAGGAGATAAAATACAACATCCTTGATTAGTAAATAATTTATGAAATGAAATATCTCATAGAGTATGACAAACCAAAAATAATAATTTAAAGAAATAAAAAAAGAAATTTAAATAGGATAAAACTAATTGAGAATATGTGATAATGATTACTTCATCTCGATCATACTTTGTTTTGTAATATTACAAATTATAGAACAAATATGCCTTAAAAAATAATAAATTTCTTTTTAATATTAAGAAAAGACATATATTTATATAAAAATGTGATAAATTGAAGAAATGCAATATTACCAAATCAAAGTGATCTAATGGTTACATGAAAGATTTATGAGTACCAATATAATAACAAATTCAAAGCAAACAAATGCTAAAAAAATTAGGTAGATTGCATTGGAAAATTGCAATCCATGCTACAAAAGAGATTATTGTCACATTCCAAATCATCAAATTATTAAAGCTTGCAAAAATTTTAAAAAATAAAATATTGAAAATTATTAAAATGAACAATTGAATTGATGGAGATCAGTGACACAGTCCAATGATGTTCGTTTCTTATCAATGAAACATCATTCTAAATTAAAACAATTAAACAAGAAAATAAAAAAAAATAATAACAAATTGTTATTTTATAAATACTTAAATAAATATTAAAGCTAGAAATGAGATATAATGAAGTGAAGTATTATGACCAAATAAAGGTAATTTAATGGCTATGTATTTGTAAACCTCTTATCATGTGCCATTTTTATCTATTTGATTTGGTTATATTACATTACTTAATTTATCTCATTTCAGGTTTAATATTTATTTTTTAAAATAATTAAATAATAATTTTTTATCACTTCAAATTATTTACTTTCTAAATTCATTGTAATTTAGAAAAAGTTTGATAAAGATATATCAAATGTCATATGTCTCCACTTAATTAGCTATATGTATTTATATATTCACTTTATAAATTTAAATATTTTATTTTCTAGGATTTTGAACTATCTTTTAAGGTTTTTTGATTTGTCTATGATTCAATAATCGAGGATACTGTGCTTGGTGTTCTTAACGTATCAGAATGTAAATTTCTCTTATAATTTTTCTGATTTCATCAAATTCTTTGCTTTGATTTGATTACATGACTATGAACTAAAACTTTTCTCTTGTGGCAATTTTTTTTTCTAAGGTTCTATTGAGTGGCTATAACGGTTTTTTTTGTAGGTTTTTTAATAGTTGTAGAGAAGTGGTGATCAACTAATCTTTTACTTTTTCCATTTACATATTCAATGGCTATATTATATCCATTATTAATAAGAAAAATACTAAATAATAGCTACCTATTTGTGTCAAATTTATTTTGAGTAATTGTTTTGTAAAATTCTAAGATTTCTTTGTAATCAAATTAAGAATAAGTTCTTTTTCAATTTTTTGGATAATTTGGTAGCTTTGTATGCTGCATATACATGCTAAGATTTTAGCGTATGTGCCTTTCATTTTACTTTTATCTAGAGGTGGTAATCTATGCGACCTATTTCTTTAACAATCTACTTTATCCTTTTTACCAACTTGATATCATGTTCATTAACATGCACCTTTCATCTTAACGTAATTTTTGCGTGTTTGAAACCTAAAACTTTATCTATATTAGGATTCAAATAGGATGCATAACAAATGTTTTCTTAGAAAACTTTGATATCTTTTAGTATTGATAGGTTATCATGCATGTTTATGACAGATCTACTGATAAACTTCTATATAAACTTTGCCAAAAATTATTATTATATTTATCCCTAAAAACTATTAGTGTTTTAGTATGTTGCCTTTTTTGTAGAATCCCTAGACTACTATCATGATAAGGTCTATGTGAACAAATAAAAATGCCTTATCAAATTTCAAGCTACTTACACAAATGATATTGTGAGGTGAATGTTGATGTTTTTAGTAAAATTATTCTTAAGACAACTCTGCTACATTATATCCATTATTAATAAGAAAATCACAAAATAATAACCACCTATTTATCATTATTTGTTGACAACTAGGTCATTCTACCATACAATGTGAAAATATGAAATTTGATAGGGAATGATTAAATATATATATATAAACCTACACCATAAAAACTAGAGGATAAGATATAAATAGAGCAATATTCCCATTCACAAAAAACTTAAACAACTAGATGATAATAGTAAAGTCTTAGAGCAACTTGAATTTCTTTACGAAAAATATATAAGCCTCTTAGTTAAAAATTGAAGCTAAAATTTTTTAGGATGAATATCTTTTTCAATTAAAAAAATGAGGAACAAGCATGGAAAAAAGAGAAGAACACTCAATAGCAAGTTTGGATTACTACAAGTGGGCATGGATGTTTCTAACAAACTTCCCTCCAAAACCTTGGGTGTAAAACTAGGGACCCTAACACAAGAAAGGTAGAATCACTTAATTTTTAGGTTCACATGTTACATATGGAAACTTTACAATGCATACAACTTTATTCTAATTGAGACTTTTAGTTAATATAATGCCAATTGTCTAGATCAGCTCATGTTTTGGTTCTAACATCCCTCTGTTTTATTTTACATATTATGAAATTATAAGAAGGCTCTGATATCTCCTAGGTTAGTAAAATATGGAGCATAGAAGATATAAAAAGGATCATTTTTTTTATGATTCTTAGACTAATTATTTCATAATCTCCATTTTAGATTATTCCCAAATTGATATTATGCTTAGGAAATTACTCTAAACCTTTAGGAGTATAATCTGTATTCTTTAGGAAAGACACATAAATGTATTTTCTCGAAGGCTATTGGTCCCAAAAGAAAATTTCCTTCAATTTCTTTACATAGAAGTTTTTTTATTTTAGAAAAAGAACTATCACCAATAGTACAAAAAGTATAACTTCCCTTTCATTATATTTGTTCTTCAGGTCTTTTGGACCATTAATTATGTCATCTTATTCATAGAATACTCCTAATCTCAATGGCTATTAATGGCATAATAAAGTGATTAAGGTCCCATTTGTGGCTTCATTAAAATTCCATACATTCATGCTCAAGGAGCAAGATTGAATGGTGAGGTTAATGAAGCCTTTGTAAGTGAATACATTCTCAAAGCAAGTCTAAAGACCATATTCTTATCTCCATTAATTTGGCAACAAAATTTTTTAAGTTGCACTGGCTTTATAATAATATTACTTTAAATGAAACAATTCTTTAAAGTTTAGGAACATTAAGTTCTTAAGTGAAGACAATGTAGTAATTTCATGATGATAAGTCCAGGATAGCTTGACAAAAATTGAAAACCCTCCCATAGGGCATGATGAACTCCCACTATTTCTAAGATGTCTTTGTGTTTGTTATGTTAAGACAATTACAAGTAATCTTTTTGGAGCAAAAATATATTTTAAGAGAATTTAGTAAGTAGATTTGGTACTTTAGTAGCCATTTCTATCTTCAATTTGAGAACATATTTGTTAAATCTTTTGTTTGACTATAGAAACATAGTGGGGTAGTACTTCAATGGAATTCGATAGCCTTTGTTGTTCTTCCTTGAAAAAATCTAATATCTCCATTTGCCTTTGTAATTTTTCAATGTGCAAGCTTACATTGTTCCTGTTTCAACAAATTCAACATTAAACATCTTTATTTTCTTTTCTAAATAAAGATTTTCTTGTATTATTGCTCTTTGATGAGGGTTAAGAAATTATTAAATTATTTTGTAGTGGAGACTTGCATTCTAAGATATCTAGGAGGTTGAGTGTGACTTAATATATTATCAAATATTGCACTAATTAAGTGTCATGATTGAGTTATTCAGAATGCATTGAATGATATTTATTTTGACTTAATCAAACCTTATTTTTAATTACTAGGAATTTCCTAATAGAAAAAGTATAAAAAATAAATTATTATTACAATATAAAGTAAATATATTATTATAATTAGGTAAGATAATTTCAAACAATGCAATATGACAATTAAAGACATTTTAAGGTCACATAAGAGGTGATTTGCTAATAAATAGTTATATAGCAAAATAAAAGCTAAATAGTTGAAGAAATGAGATAAATTGCACTAGAAAGCTGCTATAAATGATATTAATGATATCAAATGTAACACGCACAGTCATAAATTTTGGTATGATATGAAATGCCTCATAAAGTATGCTAAAAACCTAAAAACTAAAATGTTTAAAAATATGAAAATTAACTTTAATTTGATAGAAATCATTATGACTAGTGAAACAATGTTTGTATTAGCTCAATCAATGCTTGTTTAGTGTTACAATGAATTACCAAACTAAATAAGCACATATAATAAAGAATTATATTTTTATATTAAAAATTTATATTAAAATGGAAATGAGAAAAGTTGAAGTAATATAATGTAACCACATCTAAGCAATGTAGAAGTACAGTTATAAAGGATTTAAAAATTCATAACAATATAACTAAATCAAATAGAAAAATTTTAATAAATTAGATAAATAATTTATGAATGTTGAAAACCAAGATACTAAGGAGATTAAATGAAACAATCTAAAACATCTAATAAGGTATATTTAAAAAGCATCATAAAACATATGAGAAGTTTAGAAAGTGGAATATTTAAAAATATAAAATGAATATTTATTTGGATAGGGCTCTTCGGGACGATTCGAGTGATGTTTATTTCACCTCATTAAAACCACCTTTTTAGTTGTCATTGATTTGTAAAGTAGATAAGCATAAAAGTAAAAAAATTACTTTTATCAATTGGGGAAATGTACAACAACCAAATAAAAGTAATTTAAAGGTCAACAAAAGGTCATTTAAAATTACATAAGAATATGTCAAAAAAAAAAAAAAATAATTTGAAGAAAGTGATAAATTGAATAGGAATGTTGAATTCCAAAATCATAACGAGTTCAAGTGTGACATACTAAACTATCAAATTTTACACCAATCAAAATATGTCATTAAGTAAGCCAAAACATAGATATAATACTTCTAGAAAAATTAATATTTATCTGGATAAAGTTTATTTAGAATTGTCCAACAATAATTGTTTCATCTTAAATAGATGTAAGTTTAATTTTTTTTAATTACCACAAAATAAGCATAGAAAATTGTTAACTTAATTTTAAGTAAATGTAAATTAAAATTGAAATAAAAAATTAACAACAATGTAATATTGTGAAATGAAAGAGATATGCATTTAACATGAAAGGAGATTTAATATTACATAGAAATATAACCAAATTAAAATGAAAATTGTGTACAAATTAGGTCAATTAGATGGAAAAGTTGCACTTCATGATACTAAATTATTCTAGAATACCATCTGCATTCGTTAATCAAGTACAAATTGAATGGCCACAAAAAATTTGTAAAAACAATTGAAAATTAAATTTTTAAAAAAATTTAAAAATAGATATTTAATTGGTTATTGCATTACTAGACTTGTCTTATTACCTTTTTTGTTGTTGACCAATCAATATTTTAAATTATTGGGAATTCTCAAAGTAATTAAGTATAAATAATAATAAATTATTATTTTAAAATTAAGCAAGCATATACTAAAGCTAAAAAAAATTATTCCATCAATGTAACATAACAAAATCGAAGACATGTAAAGTTTACACAAGAGGATATATGGAGTCATATAGCAATATAAAAAAAGAATAAAATTTAAAAGAAATGAGATAAATTGTTTGGGAAAGCTGCATCCAAAGATAGTAAGAGTTCAAGTATAACATCCTCTTTTATAAAGCTATTTATATTTTGAAATACTTTCTAAATAATGCATACATACAAAAAAGTTAAATATTTAAAATTATTAAAAATTAAATTTTATTTGATATAATTTGTTGAGACTACTCAAACAATATTCTTTTCATCTTGATCAAACATTGCTTCACATAACTGAGAAATAAATATGTAAGTATGCACAATTAATAAAAAGTTATTACTACAATAGTAAGTAAATATACTATAAAACAGAAATAAAATAAATTGAATTAATGCAACATATCTACATAAAATTTATTAAGATAAATGTGACATCAAAAAAGATTTTTTTGTATATTGATATAATGAAATAAAAGTGAATGATTTTGAAGAAATTTGATGAACTGAATAGAAATGGCATTCTATGATACTTAATGGAGCGAATGAAACATCATTCTTTTATTAAATCAACTATAAATAAGACTATCAAATAAAGTTTGCTGAACATAATATAACAGAGTATTTAAAATATTAAAAATAAATATTTAATTAAATAGAGCTCACTAAGATGATTGTAGTGACACTTTGTCTCAACTCCAAGAGACCTCGTTTAGAATTATTTTGAATTAGCAACATGAATAAGCATAAATAGTAATGAATTATTGTTGTAATATTTAGTAAAAATAAATTAAAGTTGAAATGAGATAAATTGATGTAATGTAACAAAACAGAAGAATCAAATATAAATATCATATAAGTCGATGTTTAGAGCTACCTTGTAATATAATCTAACAAAAGAAAAAAGTTTGAATAATAAGATAAATTGTTGGGAACCTATCATTGCAAGATACAAAAGAGTATAAGTATAGTTTCCTTGATCATTAAGGCTAGTAAGCATAAAAAGATATCACAAACTGTTTCAAACCACAACAAAGAAAAATATTTATTGATATAAAAGAAAATTTTAATTTGATCGAGCCCATCAGAATGAGTTATGTGTCATATATTTTGAACATATCAGACCTCATTAAGTGTTAAATTAGAGTAATGTAACATGGCCAAATCAAAGTGAAGTAGCGATCATAGGATGGGAGATTTGGAGTTACATAATTAGTTATCCAAACAAAAGTGAAAACTTTGAAAAAACTAAGTTAAATTGCATACAGCATTTTCATTCATTTATTAAATTTTTTTTTGTGTAAAATAATTCTTCATCAAATAAGAAATAAATTAGAATGACTTGTAATACTTGCAAAAGCCTAAAAAAATTAAAATAGTTAATAATATAAAAGAAATTGTTTAACTTTATAGATCTCATCAAGATAACTCGAATGATTGTTTTTCATATTCAGAAGTCTTAATTTTTAATTATTACTAATGAAGAAACTAAATAGGAATGAACAAAAATAACTTATAGTTTTAATATGGAGAAAATGGAAATTAAACCTTAAATGAGATAAAAATTAACCATTATTCTACAACCAAATCAAAATCATGTAAAGGTTAAATAAGAGGAGGTATAGAGTTACATGGTGAGGTAACCAAATCTAACTGAAAATTTTAAAGAAATATGATAAATTTTAATGAAAAATAGTATTTTTGAACACTAAGAAGATCAAGTGTAATATCCACAATTATCATGTCTAATATCAAACAAAATTTCTCATAAAGATAGAAAAATAATATAAAATAAAAAAATTTAAAATATAAAAATGAATCTTTTTTTGATAAACTCATCGAGAATTGTCTAACGATATTTATTGATATAAAAGAAAATTTTAATTTGATCGAGCCCATCAGAATGAGTCATATGTCATATATTTTGCACATATCAGACATTGTTAAGTGTTAAATTAGAGTAATGTAACATAGCCAAATCAAAGTGAAGTAGCGATCATAGGATGGGAGATTTGGAGTTACATAATTAGTTATCGAAACAAAAGTGAAAACTTTGAAAAAACTAAGTTAAATTCCATACAGCATTTTCATTCATTTATAAATTTTTTTTTGTGTAAAATAATTCTTCATCAAATAAGAAATAAATTAGAATGACTTGTAATACTTGCAAAAGCCTAAAAAAATTAAAATAGTTAATAATATAAAAGAAATTGTTTAACTTTATAGATCTCATCAAGATAACTCGAATGATTGTTTTTCATATTCAGAAGTCTTAATTTTTAATTATTACTAATGAAGAAACTAAATAGGAATGAACAAAAATAACTTATAGTTTTAATATGGAGAAAATGGAAATTAAACCTTAAATGAGATAAAAATTAACCATTATTCTACAACCAAATCAAAATCATGTAAAGGTTAAATAAGAGGAGGTATAGAGTTACATGGTGAGGTAACCAAATCTAACTGAAAATTTTAAAGAAATATGATAAATTTTAATGAAAAATAGTATTTTTGAACACTAAGAAGATCAAGTGTAATATCCACAATTATCATGTCTAATATCAAACAAAATTTCTCATAAAGATAGAAAAATAATATAAAATAAAAAAATTTAAAATATAAAAATGAATCTTTTTTTGATAAACTCATCGAGAATTGTCTAACGATATTTATTGATATAAAAGAAAATTTTAATTTGATCGAGCCCATCAGAATGAGTCATATGTCATATATTTTGCACATATCAGACATTGTTAAGTGTTAAATTAGAGTAATGTAACATAGCCAAATCAAAGTGAAGTAGCGATCATAGGATGGGAGATTTGGAGTTACATAATTAGTTATCGAAACAAAAGTGAAAACTTTGAAAAAACTAAGTTAAATTCCATACAGCATTTTCATTCATTTATAAATTTTTTTTTGTGTAAAATAATTCTTCATCAAATAAGAAATAAATTAGAATGACTTGTAATACTTGCAAAAGCCTAAAAAAATTAAAATAGTTAATAATATAAAAGAAATTGTTTAACTTTATAGATCTCATCAAGATAACTCGAATGATTGTTTTTCATATTCAGAAGTCTTAATTTTTAATTATTACTAATGAAGAAACTAAATAGGAATGAACAAAAATAACTTATAGTTTTAATATGGAGTAAATGGAAATTAAACCTTAAATGAGATAAAAATTAACCATTATTCTACAACCAAATCAAAATCATGTAAAGGTTAAATAAGAGGAGGTATAGAGTTACATGGTGAGGTAACCAAATCTAACTGGAAATTTTAAAGAAATATGATAAATTTTAATGAAAAATAGTATTTTTGAACACTAAGAAGATCAAGTGTAATATCCACAATTATCATGTCTAATATCAAACAAAATTTCTCATAAAGATAGAAAAATAATATAAAATAAAAAAATTTAAAATATAAAAATGAATCTTTTTTTGATAAACTCATCGAGAATTGTCTAACGATATTTATTGATATAAAAGAAAATTTTAATTTGATCGAGCCCATCAGAATGAGTCATATGTCATATATTTTGCACATATCAGACATTGTTAAGTGTTAAATTAGAGTAATGTAACATAGCCAAATCAAAGTGAAGTAGCGATCATAGGATGGGAGATTTGGAGTTACATAATTAGTTATCGAAACAAAAGTGAAAACTTTGAAAAAACTAAGTTAAATTCCATACAGCATTTTCATTCATTTATAAATTTTTTTTTGTGTAAAATAATTCTTCATCAAATAAGAAATAAATTAGAATGACTTGTAATACTTGCAAAAGCCTAAAAAAATTAAAATAGTTAATAATATAAAAGAAATTGTTTAACTTTATAGATCTCATCAAGATAACTCGAATGATTGTTTTTCATATTCAGAAGTCTTAATTTTTAATTATTACTAATGAAGAAACTAAATAGGAATGAACAAAAATAACTTATAGTTTTAATATGGAGTAAATGGAAATTAAACCTTAAATGAGATAAAAATTAACCATTATTCTACAACCAAATCAAAATCATGTAAAGGTTAAATAAGAGGAGGTATAGAGTTACATGGTGAGGTAACCAAATCTAACTGGAAATTTTAAAGAAATATGATAAATTTTAATGAAAAATAGTATTTTTGAACACTAAGAAGATCAAGTGTAATATCCACAATTATCATGTCTAATATCAAACAAAATTTCTCATAAAGATAGAAAAATAATATAAAATAAAAAAATTTAAAATATAAAAATGAATCTTTTTTTGATAAACTCATCGAGAATTGTCTAACGATATTTATTGATATAAAAGAAAATTTTAATTTGATCGAGCCCATCAGAATGAGTCATATGTCATATATTTTGCACATATCAGACATTGTTAAGTGTTAAATTAGAGTAATGTAACATAGCCAAATCAAAGTGAAGTAGCGATCATAGGATGGGAGATTTGGAGTTACATAATTAGTTATCGAAACAAAAGTGAAAACTTTGAAAAAACTAAGTTAAATTCCATACAGCATTTTCATTCATTTATAAATTTTTTTTTGTGTAAAATAATTCTTCATCAAATAAGAAATAAATTAGAATGACTTGTAATACTTGCAAAAGCCTAAAAAAATTAAAATAGTTAATAATATAAAAGAAATTGTTTAACTTTATAGATCTCATCAAGATAACTCGAATGATTGTTTTTCATATTCAGAAGTCTTAATTTTTAATTATTACTAATGAAGAAACTAAATAGGAATGAACAAAAATAACTTATAGTTTTAATATGGAGTAAATGGAAATTAAACCTTAAATGAGATAAAAATTAACCATTATTCTACAACCAAATCAAAATCATGTAAAGGTTAAATAAGAGGAGGTATAGAGTTACATGGTGAGGTAACCAAATCTAACTGGAAATTTTAAAGAAATATGATAAATTTTAATGAAAAATAGTATTTTTGAACACTAAGAAGATCAAGTGTAATATCCACAATTATCATGTCTAATATCAAACAAAATTTCTCATAAAGATAGAAAAATAATATAAAATAAAAAAATTTAAAATATAAAAATGAATCTTTTTTTGATAAACTCATCGAGAATTGTCTAACGATATTTATTGATATAAAAGAAAATTTTAATTTGATCGAGCCCATCAGAATGAGTCATATGTCATATATTTTGCACATATCAGACATTGTTAAGTGTTAAATTAGAGTAATGTAACATAGCCAAATCAAAGTGAAGTAGCGATCATAGGATGGGAGATTTGGAGTTACATAATTAGTTATCGAAACAAAAGTGAAAACTTTGAAAAAACTAAGTTAAATTCCATACAGCATTTTCATTCATTTATAAATTTTTTTTTGTGTAAAATAATTCTTCATCAAATAAGAAATAAATTAGAATGACTTGTAATACTTGCAAAAGCCTAAAAAAATTAAAATAGTTAATAATATAAAAGAAATTGTTTAACTTTATAGATCTCATCAAGATAACTCGAATGATTGTTTTTCATATTCAGAAGTCTTAATTTTTAATTATTACTAATGAAGAAACTAAATAGGAATGAACAAAAATAACTTATAGTTTTAATATGGAGTAAATGGAAATTAAACCTTAAATGAGATAAAAATTAACCATTATTCTACAACCAAATCAAAATCATGTAAAGGTTAAATAAGAGGAGGTATAGAGTTACATGGTGAGGTAACCAAATCTAACTGGAAATTTTAAAGAAATATGATAAATTTTAATGAAAAATAGTATTTTTGAACACTAAGAAGATCAAGTGTAATATCCACAATTATCATGTCTAATATCAAACAAAATTTCTCATAAAGATAGAAAAATAATATAAAATAAAAAAATTTAAAATATAAAAATGAATCTTTTTTTGATAAACTCATCGAGAATTGTCTAACGATATTTATTGATATAAAAGAAAATTTTAATTTGATCGAGCCCATCAGAATGAGTCATATGTCATATATTTTGCACATATCAGACATTGTTAAGTGTTAAATTAGAGTAATGTAACATAGCCAAATCAAAGTGAAGTAGCGATCATAGGATGGGAGATTTGGAGTTACATAATTAGTTATCGAAACAAAAGTGAAAACTTTGAAAAAACTAAGTTAAATTCCATACAGCATTTTCATTCATTTATAAATTTTTTTTTGTGTAAAATAATTCTTCATCAAATAAGAAATAAATTAGAATGATTTGTAATACTTGCAAAAGCCTAAAAAAATTAAAATAGTTAATAATATAAAAGAAATTGTTTAACTTCATAGATCTCATCAAGATAACTCGAATGATTGTTTTTCATATTCAGAAGTCTTAATTTTTAATTATTACTAATGAAGAAACTAAATAGGAATGAACAAAAATAACTTATAGTTTTAATATGGAGTAAATGGAAATTAAACCTTAAATGAGATAAAAATTAACCATTATTCTACAACCAAATCAAAATCATGTAAAGGTTAAATAAGAGGAGGTATAGAGTTACATGGTGAGGTAACCAAATCTAACTGGAAATTTTAAAGAAATATGATAAATTTTAATGAAAAATAGTATTTTTGAACACTAAGAAGATCAAGTGTAATATCCACAATTATCATGTCTAATATCAAACAAAATTTCTCATAAAGATAGAAAAATAATATAAAATAAAAAAATTTAAAATATAAAAATGAATCTTTTTTTGATAAACTCATCGAGAATTGTCTAACGATATTTATTGATATAAAAGAAAATTTTAATTTGATCGAGCCCATCAGAATGAGTCATATGTCATATATTTTGCACATATCAGACATTGTTAAGTGTTAAATTAGAGTAATGTAACATAGCCAAATCAAAGTGAAGTAGCGATCATAGGATGGGAGATTTGGAGTTACATAATTAGTTATCGAAACAAAAGTGAAAACTTTGAAAAAACTAAGTTAAATTCCATACAGCATTTTCATTCATTTATAAATTTTTTTTTGTGTAAAATAATTCTTCATCAAATAAGAAATAAATTAGAATGACTTGTAATACTTGCAAAAGCCTAAAAAAATTAAAATAGTTAATAATATAAAAGAAATTGTTTAACTTTATAGATCTCATCAAGATAACTCGAATGATTGTTTTTCATATTCAGAAGTCTTAATTTTTAATTATTACTAATGAAGAAACTAAATAGGAATGAACAAAAATAACTTATAGTTTTAATATGGAGTAAATGGAAATTAAACCTTAAATGAGATAAAAATTAACCATTATTCTACAACCAAATCAAAATCATGTAAAGGTTAAATAAGAGGAGGTATAGAGTTACATGGTAACCAAATCTAACTGGAAATTTTAAAGAAATATGATAAATTTTAATGAAAAATAGTATTTTTGAACACTAAGAAGATCAAGTGTAATATCCACAATTATCATGTCTAATATCAAACAAAATTTCTCATAAAGATAGAAAAATAATATAAAATAAAAAAATTTAAAATATAAAAATGAATCTTTTTTTGATAAACTCATCGAGAATTGTCTAACGATATTTATTGATATAAAAGAAAATTTTAATTTGATCGAGCCCATCAGAATGAGTCATATGTCATATATTTTGCACATATCAGACATTGTTAAGTGTTAAATTAGAGTAATGTAACATAGCCAAATCAAAGTGAAGTAGCGATCATAGGATGGGAGATTTGGAGTTACATAATTAGTTATCGAAACAAAAGTGAAAACTTTGAAAAAACTAAGTTAAATTCCATACAGCATTTTCATTCATTTATAAATTTTTTTTTGTGTAAAATAATTCTTCATCAAATAAGAAATAAATTAGAATGACTTGTAATACTTGCAAAAGCCTAAAAAAATTAAAATAGTTAATAATATAAAAGAAATTGTTTAACTTTATAGATCTCATCAAGATAACTCGAATGATTGTTTTTCATATTCAGAAGTCTTAATTTTTAATTATTACTAATGAAGAAACTAAATAGGAATGAACAAAAATAACTTATAGTTTTAATATGGAGTAAATGGAAATTAAACCTTAAATGAGATAAAAATTAACCATTATTCTACAACCAAATCAAAATCATGTAAAGGTTAAATAAGAGGAGGTATAGAGTTACATGGTGAGGTAACCAAATCTAACTGGAAATTTTAAAGAAATATGATAAATTTTAATGAAAAATAGTATTTTTGAACACTAAGAAGATCAAGTGTAATATCCACAATTATCATGTCTAATATCAAACAAAATTTCTCATAAAGATAGAAAAATAATATAAAATAAAAAAATTTAAAATATAAAAATGAATCTTTTTTTGATAAACTCATCGAGAATTGTCTAACGATATTTATTGATATAAAAGAAAATTTTAATTTGATCGAGCCCATCAGAATGAGTCATATGTCATATATTTTGCACATATCAGACATTGTTAAGTGTTAAATTAGAGTAATGTAACATAGCCAAATCAAAGTGAAGTAGCGATCATAGGATGGGAGATTTGGAGTTACATAATTAGTTATCGAAACAAAAGTGAAAACTTTGAAAAAACTAAGTTAAATTCCATACAGCATTTTCATTCATTTATAAATTTTTTTTTGTGTAAAATAATTCTTCATCAAATAAGAAATAAATTAGAATGACTTGTAATACTTGCAAAAGCCTAAAAAAATTAAAATAGTTAATAATATAAAAGAAATTGTTTAACTTTATAGATCTCATCAAGATAACTCGAATGATTGTTTTTCATATTCAGAAGTCTTAATTTTTAATTATTACTAATGAAGAAACTAAATAGGAATGAACAAAAATAACTTATAGTTTTAATATGGAGTAAATGGAAATTAAACCTTAAATGAGATAAAAATTAACCATTATTCTACAACCAAATCAAAATCATGTAAAGGTTAAATAAGAGGAGGTATAGAGTTACATGGTGAGGTAACCAAATCTAACTGGAAATTTTAAAGAAATATGATAAATTTTAATGAAAAATAGTATTTTTGAACACTAAGAAGATCAAGTGTAATATCCACAATTATCATGTCTAATATCAAACAAAATTTCTCATAAAGATAGAAAAATAATATAAAATAAAAAAATTTAAAATATAAAAATGAATCTTTTTTTGATAAACTCATCGAGAATTGTCTAACGATATTTATTGATATAAAAGAAAATTTTAATTTGATCGAGCCCATCAGAATGAGTCATATGTCATATATTTTGCACATATCAGACATTGTTAAGTGTTAAATTAGAGTAATGTAACATAGCCAAATCAAAGTGAAGTAGCGATCATAGGATGGGAGATTTGGAGTTACATAATTAGTTATCGAAACAAAAGTGAAAACTTTGAAAAAACTAAGTTAAATTCCATACAGCATTTTCATTCATTTATAAATTTTTTTTTGTGTAAAATAATTCTTCATCAAATAAGAAATAAATTAGAATGACTTGTAATACTTGCAAAAGCCTAAAAAAATTAAAATAGTTAATAATATAAAAGAAATTGTTTAACTTTATAGATCTCATCAAGATAACTCGAATGATTGTTTTTCATATTCAGAAGTCTTAATTTTTAATTATTACTAATGAAGAAACTAAATAGGAATGAACAAAAATAACTTATAGTTTTAATATGGAGTAAATGGAAATTAAACCTTAAATGAGATAAAAATTAACCATTATTCTACAACCAAATCAAAATCATGTAAAGGTTAAATAAGAGGAGGTATAGAGTTACATGGTGAGGTAACCAAATCTAACTGGAAATTTTAAAGAAATATGATAAATTTTAATGAAAAATAGTATTTTTGAACACTAAGAAGATCAAGTGTAATATCCACAATTATCATGTCTAATATCAAACAAAATTTCTCATAAAGATAGAAAAATAATATAAAATAAAAAAATTTAAAATATAAAAATGAATCTTTTTTTGATAAACTCATCGAGAATTGTCTAACGATATTTATTGATATAAAAGAAAATTTTAATTTGATCGAGCCCATCAGAATGAGTCATATGTCATATATTTTGCACATATCAGACATTGTTAAGTGTTAAATTAGAGTAATGTAACATAGCCAAATCAAAGTGAAGTAGCGATCATAGGATGGGAGATTTGGAGTTACATAATTAGTTATCGAAACAAAAGTGAAAACTTTGAAAAAACTAAGTTAAATTCCATACAGCATTTTCATTCATTTATAAATTTTTTTTTGTGTAAAATAATTCTTCATCAAATAAGAAATAAATTAGAATGACTTGTAATACTTGCAAAAGCCTAAAAAAATTAAAATAGTTAATAATATAAAAGAAATTGTTTAACTTTATAGATCTCATCAAGATAACTCGAATGATTGTTTTTCATATTCAGAAGTCTTAATTTTTAATTATTACTAATGAAGAAACTAAATAGGAATGAACAAAAATAACTTATAGTTTTAATATGGAGTAAATGGAAATTAAACCTTAAATGAGATAAAAATTAACCATTATTCTACAACCAAATCAAAATCATGTAAAGGTTAAATAAGAGGAGGTATAGAGTTACATGGTGAGGTAACCAAATCTAACTGGAAATTTTAAAGAAATATGATAAATTTTAATGAAAAATAGTATTTTTGAACACTAAGAAGATCAAGTGTAATATCCACAATTATCATGTCTAATATCAAACAAAATTTCTCATAAAGATAGAAAAATAATATAAAATAAAAAAATTTAAAATATAAAAATGAATCTTTTTTTGATAAGCTCATCGAGAATTGTCTAACGATATTTATTGATATAAAAGAAAATTTTAATTTGATCGAGCCCATCAGAATGAGTCATATGTCATATATTTTGCACATATCAGACATTGTTAAGTGTTAAATTAGAGTAATGTAACATAGCCAAATCAAAGTGAAGTAGCGATCATAGGATGGGAGATTTGGAGTTACATAATTAGTTATCGAAACAAAAGTGAAAACTTTGAAAAAACTAAGTTAAATTCCATACAGCATTTTCATTCATTTATAAATTTTTTTTTGTGTAAAATAATTCTTCATCAAATAAGAAATAAATTAGAATGACTTGTAATACTTGCAAAAGCCTAAAAAAATTAAAATAGTTAATAATATAAAAGAAATTGTTTAACTTTATAGATCTCATCAAGATAACTCGAATGATTGTTTTTCATATTCAGAAGTCTTAATTTTTAATTATTACTAATGAAGAAACTAAATAGGAATGAACAAAAATAACTTATAGTTTTAATATGGAGTAAATGGAAATTAAACCTTAAATGAGATAAAAATTAACCATTATTCTACAACCAAATCAAAATCATGTAAAGGTTAAATAAGAGGAGGTATAGAGTTACATGGTGAGGTAACCAAATCTAACTGGAAATTTTAAAGAAATATGATAAATTTTAATGAAAAATAGTATTTTTGAACACTAAGAAGATCAAGTGTAATATCCACAATTATCATGTCTAATATCAAACAAAATTTCTCATAAAGATAGAAAAATAATATAAAATAAAAAAATTTAAAATATAAAAATGAATCTTTTTTTGATAAGCTCATCGAGAATTGTCTAACGATATTTATTGATATAAAAGAAAATTTTAATTTGATCGAGCCCATCAGAATGAGTCATATGTCATATATTTTGCACATATCAGACATTGTTAAGTGTTAAATTAGAGTAATGTAACATAGCCAAATCAAAGTGAAGTAGCGATCATAGGATGGGAGATTTGGAGTTACATAATTAGTTATCGAAACAAAAGTGAAAACTTTGAAAAAACTAAGTTAAATTCCATACAGCATTTTCATTCATTTATAAATTTTTTTTTGTGTAAAATAATTCTTCATCAAATAAGAAATAAATTAGAATGACTTGTAATACTTGCAAAAGCCTAAAAAAATTAAAATAGTTAATAATATAAAAGAAATTGTTTAACTTTATAGATCTCATCAAGATAACTCGAATGATTGTTTTTCATATTCAGAAGTCTTAATTTTTAATTATTACTAATGAAGAAACTAAATAGGAATGAACAAAAATAACTTATAGTTTTAATATGGAGTAAATGGAAATTAAACCTTAAATGAGATAAAAATTAACCATTATTCTACAACCAAATCAAAATCATGTAAAGGTTAAATAAGAGGAGGTATAGAGTTACATGGTGAGGTAACCAAATCTAACTGGAAATTTTAAAGAAATATGATAAATTTTAATGAAAAATAGTATTTTTGAACACTAAGAAGATCAAGTGTAATATCCACAATTATCATGTCTAATATCAAACAAAATTTCTCATAAAGATAGAAAAATAATATAAAATAAAAAAATTTAAAATATAAAAATGAATCTTTTTTTGATAAACTCATCGAGAATTGTCTAACGATATTTATTGATATAAAAGAAAATTTTAATTTGATCGAGCCCATCAGAATGAGTCATATGTCATATATTTTGCACATATCAGACATTGTTAAGTGTTAAATTAGAGTAATGTAACAGAGCCAAATCAAAGTGAAGTAGCGATCATAGGATGGGAGATTTGGAGTTACATAATTAGTTATCGAAACAAAAGTGAAAACTTTGAAAAAACTAAGTTAAATTCCATACAGCATTTTCATTCATTTATAAATTTTTTTTTGTGTAAAATAATTCTTCATCAAATAAGAAATAAATTAGAATGACTTGTAATACTTGCAAAAGCCTAAAAAAACTAAAATAGTTAATAATATAAAAGAAATTGTTTAATTTTATTGATCTCATCAAGATAACTCGAATGATTGTTTTTCATATTAAAAAATTTTAATTTTTAATTATTACAAATGAAGAAATTAAATAGGAACGAACAATAATAACATATAGTTTTAATATGGAGTAAATGGAAATTAAACCTTAAATGAGATAAAAATTAACCATTATTCTACAACCAAATCAAAATCATGTAAAGGTTAAATAAGAGGAGGTATAGAGTTACATGGTGAGGTAACCAAATCTAAGTGAAAATTTTAAAGAAATATGATAAATTTTAATGAAAAATAGTATTTTTGAACAATAAGAAGATCAAGTGTAATATCCACAGTTATCATGTCTAATATCAAACAAAATTTCTCATAAAGATAGAAAAATAATATAAAACAAAAAATTTAAAATATAAAAAGGAATCTTTTTTTGATAAACTCATTGAGAATTGTCTAACGATATTTATTGATATAAAAGAAAATTTTAATTTGATCGAGCCCATCAGAATGAGTCATATGTCATATATTTTGCACTCATCAGACCTTGTTAAGTGTTAAATTAGAGTAATGTAACATAACCAAATCAAAGTGAAGTAGCGATCATAGGATGGGAGATTTGGAGTTACATAATTTGTTATCCAAACAAAAGTGAAAACTTTGAAAAAACTAAGTTAAATTGCATACAACATTTTCATTCTTTTATAAATTTTTTTTTTGTGTAAAATGTTTCTTCATCAAATAAGAAATAAATTAGAATGACTTGTAATACTTGAAAAAGCCTAAAAAAATTAAAATAGTTAATAATATAAAAGAAATTATTTAATTTTATAGATCTCATCAAGATAACTCAAATGATTGTTTTTGATATTAAAAAATCTTAATTTTTAGTTATTACTAATGAAGAAATTAAATAGGAATGAACAATAATAACTTATAGTTTTAATATGGAGTAAATGGAAATTAAACCTTAAATGAGATAAAAATTAACCATTATTTTACAACCAAATCAAAATCATGTAAAGGTTAAATAAGAGGAGGTATAGAGTTACATGGTGAGGTAACCAAATCTAAGTGAAAATTTTAAAGAAATGTGATAAATTTTAATGAAAAATAGTATTTTTGAACACTAAGAAGATCAAGTGTAATATCCACAGTTATCATGTCTAATATCACACAAAATTTCTCATAAAGATAGAAAAATAATATAAAATAAAAAAATTTAAAATATAAAAAGAATCTTTTTTATAAACTCATTGAGAATTGTCTAACGATATTTATTGATATAAAAGAAAATTTTAATTTGATCGAGCCCATCAGAATGAGTCATATGTCATATATTTTGCACACATCAGACCTTGTTAAGTGTTAAATTAGAGTAATGTAGCATAACCAAATCAAAGTGAAGTAGCGATCATAGGATGGGAGATTTGGAGTTACATAATTTGTTATCCAAACAAAAGTGAAAACTTTGAAAAAACTAAGTTAAATTGCATACAACATTTTCATTCATTTATAAATTTTTTTTTTGTGTAAAATGATTCTTCATCAAATAAGAAATAAATTAGAATGACTTGTAGTACTTGCAAAAGCCTAAAAAAATTAAAATAGTTAATAATATAAAAGAAATTGCTTAATTTTATAGTTCTCATCAAGATAACTCAAATGATTTTTTTTTATATTAAAAAATCTTAATTTTTAATTATTACTAATGAAGAAATTAAATAGGAATGAACAATAATAACTTATAGTTTTAATATGGAGTAAATGCAAATTAAACCTTAAATGAGATAAAAATTAACCATTATTCTACAACCAGATCAAAATCATGTAAAGGTTAAATAAGAGGAGGTATAGAGTTACATGGTGAGGTAACCAAATCTAAGTGAAAATTTTAAAGAAATGTGATTAATTTTAATGAAAAATAGTATTTTTGAACACTAAGAAGATCAAGTGTAATATCCATAGTTATCATGTCTAATATCATACAAAATTTCTCATAAAGATAGAAAAATAATATAAAATAAAAAAATTTAAAATATAAAAATGAATCTTTTTTTGATAAACTCATCGAGAATTGTCTAACGATATTTATTTCTTCTCATTAACTCCTTATTTGCAGTTACTACAATTTCCAAAGTTAATAAGACTAAATAAAAACAAATAAATAGTTTAATATTCAATAAATATATATTAAAATTGTAAGTAAAAAATTAAGGCAATGTAACATTACAAAACTAGAGTGTTATACAAGTCACATGAGAGGATATTTATTCTTAAGTAGTAATATAACCAAATTAAAGAAAAAACTTTTCAAAAATGTGATATATTATACAAGAAAGCTGCATTCCAAGGTATACAAAGATTAAGTGGAACATCCTCAAATATGAAATTATGAAAAATTAAAATTTCTTCTATTTGTACCAAAACAATAAAAAAAAAATTTAAATATTTAATAATGAATATTTAATGAGATAAAGCATGTTAAGATTAGTTTAATGATGTTTTTTATCTGAAATGAATCTTGTTTGAAATTTATATAGAATAGCCAAAGTAAATCAACATTTACAATAATAAATTATTATTTTAATATTATCTAAACCTATATTAAATAAAAAAAATTACAAGAGTGTATTATAATTAACCAAATACATGTAAAAGAAAATTAGAAGAGATTTTACATCAAAAACTAATACAAATAAATAAGAGAAAAATGTTGAAGAAAAATATAAATAGTACAAGAAAGGTATACTTTAAAATAACAAGAAGATCGACTAAAACCTCATCAATAGTCAAATTAAGTATGATTTTAAACACCTCATAAAGCATGTATCAATTTTAAAAATATTAAATATTTTAAAATATATGAATAAATATTTAGTTGGATTGAATTTGTCAAGATGAGCACAATGACACCTATTTAGTCTTGATATGTCATTGTTCAACATTATTTCCAATTAACAAAATATATAAAAAAAAATAATAATAAATAATTTTTTAATATTAAAAAATATAAATAAAGAAAAAAATTTATATATTGAAGCTATTTAATATAACTAAATCAATGTAATTCAAAGGCTACATGAATGGAGATATAGAGTTACATAATACTATAGCCAAATCAAAAAGAAAAATAAATAAAATGTGATAAATTATACAAGAATGTTGCATTCCAAGATACAAAGGAGATCAATTTTATCATCCTTGATACCAAATTTGGTACAAATAAAAAAGATTCATCAAATGTAGTCTAATGAACTTCTTTTCATCTTGATCAGACCTTGTTTTTATTTGCTATGAATTACAAAATTAAACACAAATAATAACAAAATTTTATTTTAATATTAAGTTAACATATTTTGAAAAAAATATGATAATTAGAGGAGATATAATATATCTAAATCAAAGTGTTTTAAATGCCACATCAAATTAGAGTTTGAGCCACGTAATAATATAATAAAATAAAAATAAAAGTATTAACAACATAGGGTAAAATATAGGCTAGAGTTTCCTTCCAATTTATTAAGGAGATAAAAGTTTATAATCTTAGTTATCAAATTAGGTAGGAATAAAAAATACTTATAAGGCATCACAAACTTTTAAAATATAAAATATTCCAAAAAATAAAAAAATATTTTGGTAGAGGTAGAGGTTATCAAGATAAGTCCGTCAATGTTTATTTCATCTTGATCGTACCTCATTTGGAATTACAACAAATGTTAGAAGTAAATCATGTGAACTCATTTTAACCAAATGGGTTTGATATACATGTCGCATGATAAAAGATTTAGAGTTACATAGTAATATAATCAAATCAAGATAAAACTTACAAGAAATGGCATAAATTCTTAGGAAATGTTTTTTGAAGACATTTGCAGTCCAAATAGAACACTTTGATCATCAAAACAAGTGCAAAAAAATAACTTATAAAAAAACCAAAAACCATAGAAACTAAATATTCGATGAAGTAAAACAAAATATTTAATTTGATAGGGCACATCAAGTCAAGTTTGGTGAAATCTCCTTCATCTCCATCACACCTAATTTAAAATGAATGTGAATTAATAAAGCAAGTAAGAAAAAATACTAATAAATAATTATTTTAATATTAAGTAAATATAAATTAAAGTTGAAATACGATAAGTAAATGAAATAAAAAATAACCATATCAAAATGATAAAAAATGTCCCATGAGAGGAGATGTTTAGTTACATATTACTATAACTAAATAAAAATAAGAGTACTTGAGAGAATGAGATAGTTTGATTATCATTTTCTTCCTCTTTGTTAGTCATAGTTTAGAATTATTCTAACTACAAATGCAAATAATCATAAATTATAATAAATTGAATTAGGAAATTAACAAAATATATATTTTCACTAAACAAAATTGAAGTAATTTAATATATAAAAATTAATATGATGTAATGATCGTAACAAAGAAGATTTAGATTTATAGTATAATATAATAAAATTTAAGTAAAAATTTTGAAGGAATGTGATAAATTATATTGGAATGTTGCATTGAAAGATACTGAGTGAATTGTGGGCTCCTTGTCTATCAAATCAAATTTGAATCAAAATATATCTTAAAACAAGGAAAAACTATAGATTGTAAAATATTTATTATTAAAATTTATATTAAGTTGGACAGAGTAAGTCAAGAGGGCTCCAACAACTTTTCTTTGTCTTGATTATTAAACATTTGGAATTACAAAGAATTTCAAAATAAAATAAGCATAAATAATACTATATTATCATTCTAATGCTATATAAATATATGTTAAAGTAGAAATGATAACATTAGCTAATGTAATATGTCCATATGAAAGATGTAAAGCTCACACTAAAGAAGACTTAGAGTTATATAGTCATTTAATAAAATCTATTGGAAAAGTTTGAAAAAAAGAGATAAATTATACAAAAAGGCTACATTTTGAGATGCAAAGGAAATCAAGTGTGATATTCTGAATCATCAATACAAATCAAAATGTCGTTAGCCCTACACAAAGTATAAAAAATAAAAGAGGTAAAAGTTTTAAAGTAAATATCTAATGTATAGATCTCTTTTTGAGGAGCTTAATGATGTTTCATAGTTCTAGTTTGAACCAAGTGAAGAATTATTATTGTATTGAGAATACAATAAATCAAATAATAATAAATTATTGCTATAAAATAAAACAAATATATATTAAAAAAATAGCACAAATTTAATCAATATAAAATTAGAAAATCATTGAGATATAAATGTATCCTAAGAGAAGATTTTTTTAGTAATATAACTAAAACAAGCTTAATAATTTGGAAAAATGAGATAACTATGTAAGAAAATTTATTTACAATATACTAAGGATATTAAGTGCAACATCTTAATTCTTTAAATCAACTAATAATCAAAATATTCATAAGGCATGCCAGCATTGATGAATTAAAAAATTTTAAATATGAAGAAAAAAATTATTTTTTGGATAGAATTCATTGTGATAAATCAAACAATATTTATTGTGTTTTTAATGGACGTTTTTTTGAATTACTAGAAATTTTCAAAAAATAAAGTTTTTAAAAAATATTATTTTAAGGCTTTGTGAATTAATATTAAAGCAAAAATGTGATAAATTTAAGCTATGTAATATAACAAAATAAAAAGAAAGATATGATCACAAATTTGATGATTTTGAGTCACAAAAGAAAGAGTTCAATGGATGAGATAAATTTTACAGAAGAGTGACATTCCACGATGCTACAAAGATTATGTGTAATATCCTCTATCATGAAATAATTTATGAAACAAAATTTCTTATATAGTATGCTAAAATACATAAAACTAAAACATTTAAAAATAAAAATAATTATTTAGTTAGATAGAGATCATCGAGATGGGTCAATCATTATTATTTCATCTTAATTTGACGTACACTAAAATTAATATAAAGCACTAAAGAAAATTAATGTAAATAATAATAAATTTCTATTTTAAGGTTAAGTAAATATATATTATCACTATAATGGCATAAATAAAAGCATGTAATATAACTAATTCAAAATGACATAAAGGTTATATGAGAAGAGATTTTGATTCAATTAATAATATTAAAGAAAAATATTTGAGGAAATTATATCCATTATTTGGGAAAGTATCATTTCATGATATTAAGAAGATTCGGTGCAAACTCTACATTATAAAGAAGGTATGGATCAAAATATTTCTTAAAGCCACAAAAACCATGGCAAATTAAATGTTTTGAATAATAGGAACAAATCTTTAATTGGATGAATCTAGTCATGTACAAAGACATTTTTTTTGTATGCATTAAATATAAATAACCAAAAAAAATTTTATTTAAAAATTTACTAGATGTATATATTAAAGCTAAAATATGATAAATTGAAGTAATCTAATATAACCAAATCAAAGCAATATAGTGGTATCATAATATGGAAATAAGTGTCTTAGAGTAATGTAACTAAATAAAAAGATATATCTTGAAAAAAATTAAATTGTATGGAAAAGCTACATACAAGAATGTTGAGGAGATTGGTTGAAACACCCTTGTTCATCAAATATATCACTAATTAAAATATCTAATAAAACATGCTAAAGTACTAGAAAATAAAACATTTAGAAATACAAAGTTGATATTTTGTTTGAGACTCATCGAAGGGAGTCTAAAGACCTTATTTGTCTCGATTGAATATCATTTGGAATTTCATGAATTAACAAATTAAAACAACATAAATAACTAAAAATTATTTATTGGTACTAGGAATATATATTAAAGATAAAATAAAAAGTAAATCAAGCAGCATAAGAAAAAGATCTAAAAATAACGACATGACAAAATAATCTAACCAAATCAAAGAAAAAGATTTCATAAGATAAGATAAGTTATGAAAGATAACTACTTTACAGGATCTTAAAGAAATCGATTGTAACATCTTCTATTGTTAAATAAGATACATATTTAGATGTATTCTAAAATGTCCCATATACATAGAAAATTTTTTTTAGAAAATATAAAAAATATATTTACTTTGATGGAGCTCATTGAGATGATTTGAATGATGTTTCATTTCACTTGTTCATACATAATTTCAAATAACTATGAATTAGAAAATTAAATAATAAAAAGTAGTTTTTTATTTAATATTATTTCAATATATATAGCATTTGGTTGAAGATAAATTTAAGTGATGTAATCAAATATTACCAAATCAAAGTGGTGTAAGGGTCACATTTGAGGAGATCTAATGAGAAATGCTAATAAAATAAAATAAAACATTTAAAGAAATGTGATAAATTGTATGAGAAGATTGCATTCGAAGATGTTAAGGACTTCAATTGTAGCATTATTGTTCAGTAAATTAGGTATAAATTGAAATGAATTATAAAGCATGCAAAATCTAAGTAGATTTTTTTCAGAATATATAGTGAATATTTAATTGGATAGAGCCTATCAAAAAGTCAAACAAAGGTTTTTTCATCTCCATCTCACAATGTTTGGAACTTTTGCAAACTAAAAATGCAAAAAAAAGTACCAAATAATAATCAATTATCATTTTAATTATATCTAAATATAATTTTACACTGAAATGAGATGGATGAGACAAGAAAGTAGTGCACGTAAATCGAAGTGATGTAATGGCTATGTTAGAGTATGCTTGGAGTTGCATGATAAAACAATTAAATGATGGCAAGCACATTTAAAAAAAGAGAAATTATAAAAGAAAGTTACATTCCTAGATTGAAAGGATACCAAGTGTAACAACCTTAACTGTCAAATGAGGTATGCATTTAAATGTCATATAAAATGTACTAAAATAATATAAAATTAAATATTTAAAAATACATGATAGAAACCTATTTGTATAGAGCTCATTGAAACTTGTCCAACAACATTTGTTTTTCTTCACCTAATTGCACTAGAATTACTATGAATTACAAAGTTAATTAAACAATCTAACATTAAATCAAGTATGAGTCAAACTTTCTATTAAAAAATGACAAAACCTTGGTAAAAAATTTTAAAAATAATATTAAAATAATAGTATATTTTGTAATGCTTAGTCTCATGAATCCAACTACATTTACTACACCTCGATTAGAGCTAAGCTGGAATTACTACATATTAAAAATGTAAGTAAGCATAGATAATAATTTATTACTTTTATAATAAGTAAATATATATGAAAGTTGAAATGTTATAATTTGAAGAATAATAATATAACTAGAACAAAGTAATGTAAAAGGCACATGAAAGGTGATTTAGAGTAGCTTTTATTAAAGGCAAGTTGATGCAAGAAAGTTAAAAAAATGTGTTGAATTATGTGGGAAAATTGCTTTGTAAGTTATTAAGTAGATCAACTTTAACATCTTTGATAGTTAAATAAGGTACAATTTAAAATGGCCTTTAATAAATTTAAAAACACTCTAAACTACATTATTTAAAAATATATAAATGAAAATTTAATTGGATCAAGCTTGTCAAGATCATTCAATTACATTTGTTCAATCTTGATTTGTACTTATGTGATTATTTGAATTACCAACTTTATATATGCAACAACAAATTAATATTTTAACGTTCAATTAATGTACATTAGTGATAAAAATAAGATATATAGAAGTAATGCATCACAACCAAATCAAAATGGTTTAGTTGTCAAATGGAGAGGAATTTGAGAATCATAACAACATAACCAATTCAAGCAAACAATTTATATAAATGAGATAGTTAATACTGAATATTGCATTGTTGAATACTAAGGACATCGAGTGTGACATCCTTCAACATTTAAGGCCTAACTATGTCAATTTTAAATGGACCAAAATCTTAATATGTTTTTCATCTCCATTAAACATGGCTAACAATTACTATGAAAAATAAAATTAATTAAAAATAAATAAAAATTGTTGTTTTAAATCCAATTAAAATATTTTATGATAGAAGTGATTTAAATTTAACTAGTATAAGATAACCAATTTAAAGCAATGAAGTCTAACCAAAAATGAGAATTTAGATTTTATAATAATATTACCAAACAAATAATTAATGAAGTGAGACAAATTGCAATGAAAAATTTCCTTCAAAGATATTAAGAAGATTGAGTTTAATACACTTGTTCATCAAATCAGGTACTCACAAAAATATCTCATAAAATATAAAAAAAGTTTAAAGATATGTAAAACAAAGATCTTTTTGTTGGATAGAGTTTGTATATCTAAGTCTAATGGCATTTGTTTGGTCTGGATTGGCTCTTTTTTAAAATTACTATAGAATACAAAAATAAATAATCATAAATATAATTAAAAAAATTTAATATAACGAAATAAGAATTAGAGTTAATTGTAATATAGCCAAATAAGAATGAAATATTCCAATAAATGAGGTAAACAATATTTCAAAATTACATTCCAAGATCCTAAAGAGGTTGAGTGAAAAATAAATTATCAATCCTCATTTGGAATTAACATGAATTATAAAACTATGCATAATTAATAATAAATTATTATTTTAATATTAGGTAAATATTATTGATTGTGAAAAGAGATAAATTCAAGTTGTGTAATACAACAAAATATATTTCAAAATGTGTCACTTTGTATTTCCAAATGTCCTTTCATATTCCTGTATTTTAAAAATTAATATTTTACGATTGTGTTATCTATAATAAGGACTCTCTCAAGTTACATATAAAATAATTATTTAATTAAGTATCAAAGTGCTGTCACCAATTTTGTTCGATATTAGAGTGTTGTGTGCAAGTAATCTGATGGTGTGCTTTCAAAGATGCCTTTGGAAGGATGCCAAAGTCTCAAAATGGGAGATCTTGACTTGTAATACAACATTTGCAAAAGCATCAAAATCATTAAGGAAATTCTTAACCTCTTTATTTCAGCTTTCAAAAAAATTTACTCATCATATACAACTTCATAGTTTGTCAACATGAACATTTGATTTCTTATTTGGCATTTTATTAATCCACTTATGTGTGTACCATTTCACTTCACAAGCAAAGTGAGTACATTGCGTATGGTTGTTAACACCCATTTTTTTAGCTTGAAATCCCATATGTTAAAAACTATTACATGCCTTTGGCTTCTAGGAAAAGTTCTTACTTAGATGACGGTCATTGATTTTCTAATTCTAGACATAAATAACCTTAGATAAGTCGTTGTGTGGATATATTCTTGAACCTAAGCACCTTTCAATTGTCTATTAAGTGAAACATGCTTTAGCATATCATCGTACACTAACTTGTATTTAGGTATGGTTAGGCTTAAGAACTTACATTTATTTTCATTTATCATTAAATGATTATGTTTAAATTCTATCCATTTGTTGTTAATTTGTAGAAGTTGTCAAACATATATCTACATATAAAATCGAATTTATTTCCAAGTTTGAAGGTACAATATTTATTTATTATATATATTTTTTTTATTAAATTTTATGATTTATTTGAGTTTTTTGGTATAATCTTTGAGAGCATTGAAAGTTCTAATTTACAAAAGCATGGCTCACATCACATGTTAGATTATGTTTTCACAAATTTTTAAAGTGATAATTTGGCAACGACAAAACATTACGTCAATTATGAGAGGAACTAAACATTCTCCTATGAGTTAAATATGTACCCACCTCTTATTCAGGTGAATAGTTTGGATAAATGGTAACACCAATCCTAAGTTTTGAAGGCTATTGGTGAACACTTTACTAAATTTAAGGAATATATGCTCAAATGTGGTGCCTACATGTTGGATCAAGTAATATTGTGTGAATTTTCAGCCTTGCTTATAAAGTTTATTCAAGCTGAGTTATATTTAAAAAGTTTTACTTGTTTGGAAATCACATATAAGGTGGTCCATGATTTGAAATATTCAGAGGATCAATTGCTCAAAGTAATGAGATTTCTTTGGCCACTTCCCACTCTAAAGCTTGTTATACTACTTCCATTATTCTTATGACTTCTACACCATAAGAAACCCATGCACCACCCATAAATTCAACACATTAATCTAATAATTAAAAAAAATATCTTGTTTTGGAGATGAGTGTTATCATTATCATAGGAGAGGGCCTATGACAAGCAAGTACCATAAAAGACCCCTAGACAAATGAAGACTTTATATAGCCAAATAAGCATACTAAAGAAAAATTGTAAGAATTAAGTGAAACTCATTACTATATTGCACAACCCATATCTTTGTGAGATGCACTATAGCTACATTACGACTTTTTGAACATTGGTAGCAAGTTAACATTTTAATATGTTCATAAGAATTAAGTACCAACTTTGTCAGATTATTGGAAAAAAGTGAGTTATATCATTGTTATCCCAATGCAAGTATGTAGCCTTATCTTAAAAAAACACGATTAAATGTTTAGGATGATACCTTAAATGGAACAGCCGAAATGTATATTTTTGTATAAAAAGAAAAGAATATCATGCTATACTCTTCACATCATTTAGAAAACACTTCTAACAAAAAAAATCATAATAAGAAAGATATAGAAAATGGAAAATAACTTATATCATTTCACTAAGTGAGATTAGGAGTGATATAGCCAATTTTGAGGTTATCTAATTTATGGTGTTAGGGAAGCAACTTTTAATAGACCTACCCAATTGCCTATAATCTAACCCTTACAAAAAGAAATAATGGACATAATTTTAGATTCCTTACTAAATAAACTCTCATATTTAATACATATTTAGCCTATTATAAATCTACCTTTAGACACCTCACCACCACATTTACCATATCACCAAGTAAATCAATTTGTTAAGGTAAAACATAAATTTTTATCAACATATCATCCCCAGTTCGATGAAAAGAGTTGTCAAACAAATTTTAGGCCATCTTATTCCTTTCCTAATAGTACTTGATTCAACTTGGGATCATTAATTAACAAATATTGAATTTGCTAATAAAATAATGAGTTTAAGAACTTTCCAAATTTTTTTAAAAAATTGTCCTTAAGCATATTGATTTGACTCTTCATACAATGTAACCAAAAAAAAAGAATTCCAACACCTTGTTACTGAATAGTGATGGGCTAGATCGCTTGTAGATTTAACATCTTACTCTAGATTCAGTCAAAAGAAATGTGATTGGCATCTATTTTCAACATTTTTGTTCAACTACTATTAAACACCTCATCTAATGAAACATAGACATCTTAACCACAAATTCAGTTAGAAGGCTCAAACAGAAGCTCTCCTTACCTTATTAAGCTAAAACTTATTGTTCATCGATATGCCTTAATTACAATTTGTGCCTTAATACAAAATCTATTAAACTTGATTTTTAAAAAATTATGTTTCAACACACCCAAGTGGAACTAAATGCAATTATCAATTAGTGTCTCAATAATGGTAGTCATGGATGCAAGAAAATATATACATATAACCCAGACATTTATAACTATAACCTAGAATATAAAAATAAGAAATATCATATGCTTTAAATACATCATAACATAATTCCAATAAAAAATGATTACATACATCTTAATACTAAATACCACTAATAATAATCAACTATAGTCTAATTCCTATCAACATATAGAACTTATAATCATGAATGGAAGTGATAACTCAACTACTATAAATCATAAATCATAGAAGAAATTCATCTAGCAAGTGTGCTTAATTTTAATATTCTTAAATTTAGCTCCATAATTACTCTAAAATTCTTAAAAATGTAAACCAAACTAAAGAGGAGTCAGCCAATAAAATAACTATAGAAAACAATAGTCATTCTATGACATGTAAATAATGAGTTATATGCATCAATCTTTAATAGCAATGTGTAATCATCCCCAAACATAAAAGCTTAGCAAGTTTATCTCTATCAATTATGTTAAGCTGATACAAGAGCTTGTGATTTAAATAAAGGAATGATTGTGTTCCACATCAAATTTGTACTCTTGCTAAGTGAAAAAATAATAGCAAGGTCTTTCATTCCTATTGTATCATATCACCAAAAATTCAGCATGGTAATGCAAATCGTGTAGGCCGTTTTACGTCAATTTGTCATAAATTAAGTTGTCTACAAACTGTTGGTCCATTCACTTTGGTGATCCAACATGTATGCTTTATTGATTTTGTTAAATTAGTACTTAATAATTTTCTTTGACATTAATTTTAATATCTATCTTATCTCTTTAGAAGCTTGCCAAAACACACATGTTTAGTAATTTGTTTGTTCAATTAGGGTTTTTCTATGACTTGTCTTATGATTGATATTAGTGCAATATTATGTGAACGTTTTTATTTATTTTGTACACCATTATTTGATTGCAAATTATATTTATACTAAAAAAAGTACTATGAAGTGTTTCTCAATCAATTGAGTTAGAACAATGAGAATTGATCACTAGTCCTCGTGATGAAAGGTGAAATTCATAATTAAATGCTAGGGTGCTAAACCACCTTAATAGTGGCGTGTCTCCTAATCAATGTAATCAAATTGTGAACTTACATATCACACATGAAGTTTGGATGATGTTAAAAGTACTTATAATGGTACTTCACATGTTAAAGAAACTAAAATAAGAATTCTTACAATTATGAAATCTTTATAATGAATCTATGAGAAACAATATCAAACACGTTAAAGTTTTTAATATGACATTTCTTATGATTGATATTAATGCAACATTAGGTGAAGAATTTTACTTATTTTTAAACCATTACTTAAAGGAAAATTTTATTTATATTGATAAAGTACTAAGAATTTTTATTGAATCAATTGACTTAGACCTATGGAAAGTGATCATGAATCATTATAATTTACCAAGAGATTCATGCACTAGTAAGATCATTAACAATCTTACTTGTGATGCAAGGAGTTCGCAATCAAATTATGAAGTTGCATACCGCACTTGAAGTTTGGAAGATGCTAGAAGTAACTTATAAAGGTACTTCACATGGTAAAGAAACTAAAATAAATATTCTTACTAATGATTATACGACCTTTACAATGAACCAATGAGAAACAATAAAGAACATGTTTATGCATTTTACAAATATTAATAATAGATTAGAAAATCTTAGAAAAGAGCTTTCTGTTATAGATGTTGTAAGAAAAGTGATAAGAATTCTACAGAAGGAGCAAAATTCTCTTCCTACGAAAATAAAGAAAACTAATGTTGCAAGAAAGCTCATATTGGATGAGTTACTAGAAGAATTTTTGATGACCTTGATTAAGATGAATCAAAGAGTTGAAAAGGCATCTTCCTTAAGGAAGCTGAAGCATGAAGCATAGAAAAGAATAATGATTAGCATTCAAAGAAACAAAGATGATTTAGATATTGCATCCATCTATTCCATGGATTTCAAAGAATGTGCAAATTTTTATGCTAATGGTTTAAATAAAAATTTGGAAAGAGGAAATGGAAATAGATTTTGGAAAATGAATAAAAGAAAGGAAAATAAGAAGCCACCATGATACTATGAATATTGCAAAACTAGCTGTCTTAGATCGAAATATTTGCAAGTTAATGACACCAAAACGAAGACCAAAGAAAGAGAATGAAGAAGAAAGCTTTTCATGCTACTTGGAGTGCAATAGAAGATTTAGAGCTACTACAACAAATGGTGAGGAAGAAGGAATGATATGCTTCAAGACAATAGGTGATGAAATAAAATGCGTGTAATGAAGAGGAAGAGAACGAGGTAAGTTATGTGTCTTGTAAAGTTCTTGCGAATAATTACTTAGAAGTTATTAGTTCTTCAATTTCTTTAATGTTTTAAAAAAAACATGAAAAAGTTTATCCAAAAAAATTAAAATTTTAGATTTTATAATGGAAAAAAAGAGAAAACAAAAATAAAAATCCTTTAGCTTTGTGATCGAAAAGCTTTCATGATTATTTTGAATTTTTCTTTGATAAAGGAAATTATTAATTTAGAAAAAAAGATTTGTTCTCTTGAACATGAAAAAATTTCTAAAGCATCACATTTTTATTTTGCTAAGCATTAATATACATCTTCTTTTAACCATATTTATAATTTTTCAAATGTTAAATTTTTTTATTGTTATAAAAATGTCATATTATCAAGGGTTATCAAATTAAGAAAAACATTTTTATTTGAAATTTTTTTTAAATTGAGTGAATAAGAATAATAATATGAGTACTCTTCCAAGGATTATTACAACAAATACAAGCTTGCTCGTGTTTCTAAGGTTACAAAATAGATAATCCAATGTATTCATAAGTTAGAAATAGTAAATGTATGAATTATGTGTAAACGTAAGAATAAAAATTTGGAAAATGAAAATCACATTTTTTATTACTAAGTTGAAAATTACAATTTATGTAGTTGTATATAAAGGCAAAATCAAGATTTAGCTCATGGGTGGTTGATAATGGATGCTTAAGACATATGATTAGAGACTAATCAAAACTCATATGAATAAAACATTATCGAAATAGCTGAGAACCACTAGGTGACAACTATAAGAAGTATATAACAAACATTAGTGATGTCAGTATGACTAATTTTACACATTCTAATGTATTATTAATTATTCAAATAGAATTTAATTTAATACCACTAAAAATTATGTGAAAATAAGTATTTTGTTAGTCTTGATACTCAATATTACAAAATATTAAAAGCAGAACAAGTGTTATTAGTTGATAATAAGTATTTTGTCTCCAAATTTAGGAGTCTGCCACCATAATTCTAATATTAGACATTAAAAGCAACAGAACTAGACATCTAGTTTTTTTGTTCTCCATCTTATACTTGTACTTTAAGAACTTTGTATTATATTGTACATAATCTCCCTTTATCAATTATTAATTTCTATGATGTTAACTATACCACTCAATTATTTGTGCTTGATAATACATTATCCATGCATTTCTCATGGAATTCACATTGCCATTTCGTAAGGGATAGTTTTTTTTCATAAAAAGCTGATATAAACATTTTGTTGAAAAACATTTCAAGGAATTCTTAATAAATTAGTAATCTTTTATTGTCATTAGAGTCCTTATTTAACAACATGTGCTATAAGGGATAAACCACGATCATATAGAGGTTTATTCTTGCAATAGATAACATCTACATATGATACTTTGAACATTTTGCACCTTGAAAAATCTACAAAAAAATTGTGCATCATTATGAATTAACCTACTAATGAAATTTTGTTAATGAAGATTAAGGGTGTCAAACTAGATTGTTAATTTAAAGATCAATTTCTTATCTTTTTTCAAAAATTTCCAAGTTCTTATTTTTTTCCAAAAGTAAAAGTGGTTAATGCAGAAAATTCGTTTTAAAACACAACGTAGATGCTCGCTTTTTGAGAATTTTCTAGATGATGAACCTTTAAATAATAAAGTAGTCACTTTGAAGATAAATTTTGTAAAATGCTAATTCTTATATGTAAATGTAAGAAAGCAAGGATCATTCATGCATGATAATAAGAAATGATAAATATTCTATGTTGAACAAGTAACATGAAATGAGTTAAGGATAGTGTAGTACTATTACCACAATCGTATTAGCGTGATAAAGCCTAGAGAACCACTAAATATAGGGAATCATTTTGTTATGATGTGAGAATTAGTATGTCAATTCATCATACCCATACAAATTTTTGGGTCATACAATTTTGACAAGTGTGGTTAGTAGTTAGTTAAGAATATTTACCACATCATATAATACAACAATAACTAAACTACTTGTATAATATGGAGAATATGAATAAATAGAGTTTTTATTTGGGCTAATTTTTATCATTTCCATTGGAATTAAAGTGTTTTTGATCTACAAAATGGAGAGAACTTGGATTGAGATGGTTAAGGGAAAACTAAATTTAAGAGAAATACGAACACCAGAATGCATGAGTCCTCACGAGAAAGATAAGTTGATATATCTTAATTGTTCTAAGAATATTTCTAAGGATTTAAGGATTAGTTTTTTTGCTATATAGGGTCTTAATATGTACTAATGCTAGAAATGATATCACCTTCTATTCGTGAGTTCTCCTAAGATCACCTTCTTGAGAAAAGCTAAGGAAGAGAAGTTAGCAATAGTGGAGGAAAACTAGCATCTAAAGCTTACTTCAAGAACAAGGCTACACCCATTTTATGTTGGCATTGAGTTTGTTTCTAGGGCAGGACAACTCTTTATTTTTCATAAAAATCAAGAAGCATAAGGATAAGAACAACTGTGAAAATATCTACCAAGAATGTAAATAGAATTTGGACTAAAGATCTATTTCTCTTTGCAATTAAACCTAAGATTTTACATGTCGATCTTCACCTATCATGAAGGTTATTGAGTCATGATTTTCTATTTTATAGATAAAATGCATGTTCATCTTTTCTTAAAATTGCCTTCAAAATCAAGCATGTATTTTATCAATTTAGCTAATTTGAAATTGCGTAAGATGCATGATAGAAACACTATGATATTATTGTGAAATTTTTCACGCAATTAAATTAAGATATTGAATTGTTGCAATTATTTTTTGTTCGAATAGGAAGAAACTATTTAGCTAAAACATGCAATTTAAATATAAGTTATTTTATTGCTTCCCAACATAAAATTGAGATCTTAAATGTCTAAATTATTCATGGCGTTGCTATTTCGCAAGTTAAATGCAGCTTTTTATTATTTGACTTTGCAAAAAGAACTGAATTCTTTTAACACAAAAAAGGGCCTTGATTTTTCATGAAGCTAAATTTTTATGGGATGACAACTTCCATAAATAGATCAGGCTTCCAATGAAAAGTAAATTTGATGTTAAAATTTTTATTATTATGATTATGAGTACATGTATTAGTTGAGCAAAGTAAATTTATGTTATCATCTTGATTGTAATATGAAATTCATTCTAAAAATATTTCTTGATTTTTAATGCTATAAATTTCTCTATTAAAGCCTGTTTTAAGCAAATCATTAGTTAATACATGTATTGTTACGTTTAAAATATTGTTATTTCGTTTTAAATTAATATCAAGAATGAACTTGAAGATATGTTTTGAGTTTTCATTTTGAGTGTTGTTATTGTAAGCTGTGTGATTATGCTAATTATGGTAAAAGCTAAAAATTACAATGAAATGGCTTGGACTAGAAAGCTTGATGGGATTTGGTTGACCATAGAACAGGCCTAAGGTTTGACCTTTTTCGGTTCAATGAAGAAGGAGTAAGGAATTAAAAATTAAAAAATGATAAAATAAATTTTTAGTTAACTAAAATTAATTTTATGGGCTTATTGTAGTTGCCCAGGGGAACCTAATTATTAGTATTGGATTGTCAAGGATTTAAAACTTAAATGAATTAGGCTTAAAATCTCAATGTTGTTTGCTAAAAACTTGACTATTTAGGATTTGGAATTTATATACCTAATGTTTGAATTCGAATCTTGGATAACAATAAAGAGCGAGATTTGGATTGTACTAAGAATATGAAGTAATTGTTGAGACATTAAGAACACCATGTTTGAGGCTATGATTTGTTAAGGTCCTACATTAGCCAATGGTTAAGGCTATTTGAAATAGAGATCTTAGGATTGGTCTTAGAAGATGTATAAAGAGAGGCCAAAGGGTTGATGGTTCTACAAGATTTTGGTGAAACCCTAATCTAGTTTGGATTATTATTTAATGCGTTGCCCTAATTGTATCTCTTATGCCATGGAATAGTGCCCTTGAGGAAAATTTGGGAGGCATATGTGACTCATGAGAGCCCTTTTTGATGGGAGTGGTGGTTCAAGTTTTCTTGTGTGACTCATTAACGGAGGTCATGCCAAATAAGGATTCAAAAAAAGGGACTTCACTTCAAGTAATTATTAAAGAACGTTTACCTTGAGGGAGAGCTCAATTGATTTTCCTTATTGTTTAGAAGATTTTAGAATAAGTGGTTCACAAGTAGGCTAATTAGGATTTGTTGGGAATGCTAAATCAACCTTGGTGACTATTAAGATTTTGAGAAGACTCTACATGATCTTGATAAATGATTAAGGTTTTAAAGAAAGCTCGAGTCTTCTGTTAGATGATAAGTTATAGTTATAGGAAACATCTAATTAAGCCTTAGATGTTGGATGATGAAACTATATGGAATAATGTTTCTTCATAAGAAAGTCTACACTAGTGATGGCATAGCTTATCATCTAGTAAAACCTAAGTGATATCCCACCATGAAAGGTTAGGTTAGTCAAATATACTAGATGATAAGACCCTTACCAGTTTGTTTTTTCTATTTAAGCACAGGAGGCTTATTTAAGATAAATAAGAGATCTTGGACATGTTTATCATATAGTGTGGAGTGCCAGTAATTTTTTATGATACCTAAAGTCATACACAAGTAGTCACGTGTATGGTAGAGCCTTGTTGGTGGGCTTCTAGATCATGTGAAAAGAGGTCTAGTGATGCTAAGTTGCATTAATCAATAAGAAATCATAAGAGACAATAGTGCTAGTCACCTAGTAAAGTTCTATATAGTTGTGAGGATTTCTATAATTAATTGCCTCATTTGTAATGTGATAGGAGTGTAGAACATGCACAAAGGACATCAAAGGTATGAAGGAAGTGCAAGGCAATTGGTAAGTCATTGAGCATCCATTATGCTACATCCAATGATTAAGATGTCAAAGAGACTCCTTTCACCAATCAGCATTGGATGGTACCCATGATTATGGTTCTATTTTTTTAATCAGTTTCTTAAGTTGAGATATCTTTTGTCATATCATTGGATGTGCTAATAATTTTTTTTTGCTTGATGTGTTATCATATTATTACTTTATTATTTTTCCAAGTAAAGTTGAGGATGCGTAATTTGGCACGGTTGTCTCCCATCTATTATATCCTTTTTGCGTGCAAGGGATAGAAGATAAAATAGAAGTTATAAATAAGGCATTAGAGTCAATACTTTTAGAAGATTATTCATTATTTGTCATTTTGTGATGTTATAATTTTCTATTCAAAAACAACATCACCATTTGTAGTTCTTGGACTTTGGATTGTATGGAGCTATTTTAATGGACTTCAAAATCTTTATTTTTAAATTTTAGGTGATAGAGTTTAACTTTTGGATTGCTTATGGATAACATAATGATTTCTTTGATGCCATGGATTTGTATAGATATGGTTTGTCACAAGTAACCAACTTTCCATTCATGTCATGGATGAGCTAGTACGCATTGGCAAGTCACGTAACATAGAGTGAAATAGTTCTTGAGCTAACTTGGGGTGACTAGTTTGCCAAGAGAAAACGTTCAACTTGGCAGGCACACTATAAGAATGATGATTAGATTGGGAGATTCCTACTGTCAATTTTAATGTCATGCCAAAGGGTTAATTGATACCAGAAAAGGAAAGTGCATTGTTGTAGTTGCTCGCAAAATAAATAATAAAATGCTATCAAAATGGTTCTCTTATAAAACTTTCATAAGTTTTTATCATCAATTAACATCCTTAATAATTCACCAAATAGAATATGCCATGATTAGGTTGTAATTATTTTATTAAGAATATGTTTTTTTATTATTTTATGATTAGATTGTATAAATTTCTTTGAAATTGCTGTCAATAGATTCCATTTAGTTTAGTTTTTCATATTTGACATTAACATCTCTTTCCTCGATAATTGTATACACAATATTCAATATCATTTTTTCAAAAATTAACCAACTAAAATGATTTCTTTAAATGTGAGAGTGGAAAAGAAGTTATAACTTAATCGAAAACTTATTTTAGAATCTACAAAATTTTATTATGTAGTTTTCAACGATCACATTCCATACATGGATGGAAATTAGTTACTATGTGTGGACTACCAAGCATAATACTTATCCATGATAAACTATTAGTTTCTAATATCAAGCATTAACAATAAACATTATATAATGGCTAAAGTTAACCTTTACTCCAATATTAAATAAAGTATGAATAAAAATCGATTGGTGAGTGTCACTCCAAGCCGATTTCTTTTGAATCCTTTGGTACAATGCAGCTATAAATTAGACGATACACTAAGCTTGCCACTCCCACATGCATGAATGGATTTAAACCTGGAATTTGTGATCCTCTCACTCAATCATCATTGTCATAATTATCGCAATGGTCGAACAGTGTACCTCCACTATGTGGTCCATTAACTAAAAGGATTAAGAAAATGGTTCTTAAAGGCAAACTTGCGAACAACTTGTCGTTTAGTCGACATACCATCCTTAATGCAGACCAAGTAAAAGTATTAAGGAAATATGTATTGAGCAAAGAACCATGTACATTAACTCTTTAATAAAACTGTGGCGGCTAACAAATACTCATGTCTTTATAACAAGTAGATAAATTACTATTTCAAACTAAAACATCATGTATTTGACTATATTTGCCAATACTACTACAATGCATTAACTCTATCACCAAAACTATAACTCAAAATGCTTCACTAAATTCCTTAAACCTAGAAGTAATGGAAGTGGTTTGTTGGATAGCCTGATAAAGAATTCCCAAGTTATGTTATATATATTTGTAGTAATAAAATGTATATAACAAACTTCATAAAGTAAAGTTCAAATTAATAGCATATGTTAATAAACAATAATATCATACAAAATATCATTAACCAACCCAACTTCATTAATTCAATGGATAGCATACAACCATAAAAGAACAGCAATAATCACTTCCTTTATAGCATAATTTTAAGAATATTAAGTCATTAAATAACTGTCAAGACTTCACTAATTTTCAAGCTTCTAACAATTTAATTATATAGTAAATAAGGTAATTAATGTCAAAACACAATGTTAGCATTCCATTCAAGCCTATATTGTTTCTAGACATAAATCCAATACTCCAAAATACCGTAGAACTACAGCATTATGTAACCTAACACATCCATGTTCCTACAGAAGTCCATAATAAACAAGCAATGCTTGACCATGCTAGAGAGTCTAATTAGTAACTCAAAACACTAAAAAGCCCAACCTTTAAAAATTTCACAACCATGAAGCTAGGGTTTCACAGTGGTATATACAACTTATTTACATTGGTAATTAACATGAAACCCAAACCACATTCTATTGAGTGGAAATAAAAATTGTTGGGCACATGTCAATGACATATAATAGTTTTAATATTATTTTTTCCTTTTATTAACTATTTTCACATACTTTACAATATTTTGATTCCCAACTGATTTGGTGATTGAAGATGTTACTTGCAATCTATTTAGCATCTTGGTATGCAACATTCCCATAAATGTTATTGCATTTCTTCAATTTTTTTTGCTTTCAATTCATTAATTGCTATGTAATTCTCAATTTCTTCTTATTTGACCATTACAATTGTTGTATTTTATTATGGTTTATTTCCACAAATCTTGTTGCTTTTTTCTTAGCATATATATAAATAAGATTGAAATATTGATTTTTTATTTTTTTTCTTATTTAATTTTTTAGTTGATAACAATTCCAAAGGTGATTTGAATAAATGAAACAAACACCATTAGACTCATCTTTATAAGCTCTTTTAACTAAATACTTATTCTTATTATTTTAATATTATATGTATAGTTTTTGCCCTTCTCATGAGATAATTTAATTCATATATCATTTTATGATTAAGGATGTTACACTTAAGGACATCATTATGTCAGAATGTCACTTCTCCAAAATCTTTATCTCATTTCTTCATATTCTTCACTTTAATTTCCTACATTACTTTATAACTCAAAATACCCTCAAGTGTGGCCTTGCCTTCACTTTGATTTTGTTATAATATGTTCCTTCGATGCTTTGCTTTGATTTTGTTATCTTCTTATGAAGCTCTAAATCTTGCCTCCATCGAACTTTATAACACTTTTATTTTATTATATCATATTTCATAAATTTATCTCATTTTAAATTTAACATATATTTATTTAATATTAAAATAGTAATTTATTATTATTATTATTATTTATTCTTATTTAGTCTTTCAATTCAATATAATTTTTGACACGTTATGATGCAGGTTAAACAAGTGTCGCTAAACTAACCTTGCCAAACTCTATAAATTCTAAAAACATTTTCATATTTTTAAATATTTTCCCTATATTTCAAATATCTCTTACAGAGTGGTGAGATGCTAAAAAATAAATAAAAACTAGTATTTAATTACAACTAGCTCATCTTATTTACATTGATTATACTTCATCTAAAATTACTACAAATTACCAAATAAGGTAAGCGTAATATGTTTTAAGGTTAATTAATATAAATTTATGCAAAGTAATGGATCGAAATCATAAAGATGTAAAGGTCGCATAAAGGGAGAATAAGAGTTTTATAATAATATAATAAAATTAAAAAGTTAATAAAGGAGATAAATTAGAAGGGAAAGTTGCGTGAGAATGCACTTAGAAGATCGAGTATAATGTCCTCGATCATTAAATAAGATATTAATAAAAAACTCATTGAGCAAGAAGAACCCTAAGAAATGTTCTTTAAAAATATATAAAATATTTAACTAGAAAAAGGTCATCAATACGAATCCATCGATAGTTTTTTCTCCTCCAATGATCCTCATTTTAAATTTCAATAGATTAGAAGACTAAATATTTATCAATAATAATAAATTAACATTTCAATACTAAGTAAGTATATATCATTTCCAAAATAACATAAATTGAATAAAAGTAATAAAATCCATTTGAAGTAATGGAAAAGGCATGCATTAGGAAATTTAGAGTTTCATTAAAATGTAACCAAAACAAAGCAAAAGAGTTAAATTGTAACATCTAGATTCATTGAACGAGAAAAAATTAAAATATATCCTACAATAAGCAAAAAAAAATTATAAAATAAAATATTTAAATATTTAAAATAATAATTTGTCTTGATAGAGCTCATAAATCCAAGTATAACAATGTTAGTTTTGTCTCGATTGGACTACATCTTGATTTAGAGTGTACTACCAAATGAGACAAACCTTTTTAAATTTATAATTTAAAATTTACAATTTAGCATATATATATATATATATAATGGAACATAGCAATTTAAACAAATTAAAGTGAAGCAGCTATTGCACTAGAAGAAATTTACAATCATGTAGTAATGTAATAAAATGAAGGTCAGTATTTTAAGAAATTAGATAAATTATATCAAAAGTCACATTCTGAGAAATGAAGGAGACCTATTGTAACATCATCAATCAACAAATCTTGGATGAATTGAAATAACTTATAAAGTGTACCAAAACTCTTATAAAAAAATAATTTAAAATATTAATTTATTATTTTAGTGCACATAGCTTTACTAAATGACACCAATGATGCTAACTTTTCCTCTAATAGTCCTCATTTGTAATTCTTATCAATTACCAAATTAAATGAATGTAAAAAATTATATTTAAAGTACATAAACAAAAAAAAACTCTAATTTTTTTTTAATAATTTGAAAATATATTTAAAGTAAAAAAGATATAAATTGAAGAAATATGATATAACCTAAGAAAATAATGCAATGGTTACACGAGTGGAGAATTTGACCTCAATAGTAATATAACAAACTCGAATTAAAACTATTGAATAAATAAGATAAATTTTACTTGAAAAATATCATTAAAACTAGTCTAATGATATTTGTTTCTTCACAATTGAATGATGTTTGGAATTACTGTGAATTATCAAAATAAATATTCTTAAATAATAATTTTTTTAGCATTAAGTAAACATTTTAAAGTAAATATGAGATAATTTGAACAAATGAAATATAAGAAAATCAAAAGAAAACATTCGTATAAGTGAGATAAATTATATGAGAAGGTTGTGTTCCAAAGAATGAATAAGAGAATGTGAGACGTCTTTAATTGACAAAATGTTCAAATCAAAATGTCTCAATAAAAATGTAGAAACACTAGAAAATAAATATATTTTTGAATTGGAAAAAGAATATTTATTTGAGTAAACACCATTGAGAGAAGCACAACAACATTTGTTTCTTCTAGCTCAAACATCGTTTGGAATTGCTACAAATTAACAAAGTAATTAAGAATAAATAAAAACAAATTATTATTTAAATATTAACTAAATAAATGTTGTAGTTGAAATGAAAAGTTAACCAAAGTAATAGAACTGAAACAAAATGAAATTTATTAATTTTATATTATAAAAATTAAAAACAAATCAACTAAAGTGTGCAATTATATGGGATAATTGTAATAAGAAATATTAAAGAGATCAGGAGCAATAACCTTGATCGTTATTGTAAGGATGAATTAAAATATCCAGTAATGTGTGAAAAAACTCTAGGAAAAAATATTTCAAAATATATAGGAAAATGTTAAATCAGTTAAAGGTCATTGAGATGTATTCAATAATTTTTCATACACCTCTAGTAGACCTCATTTTTGTTTAATTAAAATAACAAAAGCAAACATGCATAAGTAAAAATAAATTACAATTTCAACATTAAGAAAATAAATGTTTAATATTAAATGAGATACATTGAAGCAATCTAAAATAACTAAAGTAAAGTGATATAAAGTTTAGATAATAGAACACTAAAAGTTACATATAACTAAATCAAAGCAAAAAAACACTTGTGAAAAGTAGGATAAATTACACTAAAAAGTTGAATTAAAAGTGACAAAGGAAATAAAATATTGCTTCCTATATCGTAAAATCTAGTATGAAACAAAATGTCCCACAAAGCACAAAAACATAAGAAATAAAATATTTAAAAAAAGTTGAATATTTTACATTACATAATTATTGAGTTAAGTCCAATGATGCTTGTTTCACCACCAACAGTCCACATTTTGAATCACTATCAATTATCAAAGAAATAAACATAAATATTTATAAAAGATGTAAGCTTCACAAGAGAAAAGAACTAGAATTTCATACCATTATATCAAAATTAAAGCAAAATATGTTAATGAATTAAATAAATTACACAAGAAGGTTGCACTTCAAGAAACTAAAGAGATTGAGTATAAAGTCCTTGATCATAAAAAAAGGTATGAATAAAATTGTCTCTCAAAGTATGCTAAGACCTTTAAAAAATATTTAAAAATTTAATTAAAATTTTAATTAGATAAAGCTTAAGGTGAAGACTCATGCAACGTGTCTTTGATTTCAATTGAATGTCGTAAGTTATTATTATGAATTACCAAAGAAAATAAGAAAAATTGTAAGAAATTATTATTTTTCTATTTAGAAAATATATTTAAGGCAAAATGAAATAACCAAATCATAGCAAAACATCTGATTAGATGACATAATTATTAAAAAACAAGAATTATAGGATTGTATGATGATCAAGTGTAGCATTTTCGATTGTCCAACAAGTTAGAAGTCATAACGACTCGGAAAGAATGCGAAAATAATAAAAAAATTAATACACTAGAAAATAACTATTCAATTTGACAGAGCTCATCGACACATGTCCATTGACATTTATGTCATCTCCATCAAAACTCATATAAAAATATAATAAGTCACAATTGATAAAAGGGAAGAATTAATAAATTGTTATTTACATATTAAATTAATATATATTAAAACTAAAAATAGGTAAATTAAAGAAACACATTATAGCCAACTCAATGAGCTCTAAAAGTCAGACCACATGAAGTTTAGAGTGATGTAGATAAATATTATTTTGAAATCTAGGAAATATAATTTAAAGTTTAAATGAGATAGATAGAAGTAATGTAATACAACACATTCAAAGTGAATAATGTGCATAAATGGTGTAAACATTGTGCATAATTTCTCATAAAGTATGTAAAACTCTAAAATTAAAATCTTTGAAAATATAAAAAATTGAATATTTAATTAGGTAGAGCTCATCAAATTAAGTCTAATAAAATTTCTATCGTTCAATTGAATCTCATTTTGAATTATGGAGAATTAACAACCTAAATAACGATAAAGCTAAAATAACATAAATCAAAAAAGTGTAGTATAAAATTAAGGAGATGTAAATGTAATAGGAAAGAAGATGTATTGTTACATAGTAAGATACAAAAATTACAGTAAAAAATATTTGAAAAATAAAGTTAAATTTTTCATGAATGGAATATTCCATTACACTAAGAAAATTAAGTGTAATTTTTCATTATTAAATAAGGAACGAATGAAATTGGCAAAAAAATAATCTAAAAAGTCTAAAAAACAAATACCAAAAAATATAAAAATGAACATTCCTTTTTATAACGCTAGTCGGGATGCGCCCAATTACTATTATTTGATATCAATCATACATCTTTTGGGATTACTATAAATTCTTAAAATAAATAAGATAATAATAAGTTACTATAAAAATATATAAAACCTAAGTTGATGTAAATTTAAGTAAAAAAATATGTCTAAAATAAAGAATTATAAATGCCACATGCGAGAAAATTTAGATTCTCATAGTAGTATAGCCAAATAAAAAAGGTAAAGTGGAAAAAATAAGATAAGTTATTTATGAAAGTGTATTCTAAGATACTAAGGTGATTTAGCATAAACTCCTCTATCATAAAATAAGGTACAAAGCAAAATATCACATAAAAACAATTAGCGCATTAGAATATATATATATATATAAAGGAAATGAATATTTTGTTTAGTACGGCTCCTCGAGATGAGTAACAAAATGGTAGTTTTATTTCGATGGGGCAGTATTCTGAATTACCACAAATTATCAAAGTGAATAAGCACCAATAATAATATTTTATTATTTCAATATTAGTTGAAATTTTATTAAAGGTAAAATAATACATTTAATCAATCTAATATAACAAATATTGAGAATATGATTACCACAAAAAAGGAGAAAGTATATTGCAAGGTACATTATAATTTGAGTGCAACATCCTTGATTGACAAACTAGGTGCAATTTAAAATGAGTATTATAGTGCACAAGAAGCATAGAAAATAAAAATTTTAAAAATATAAAAAAGAACATTTAATTAGATAGAGCTCATCTCATTGGGTCCAATGAACCCCATTTGGAGTTACTATGATTTAATATGGCAAATAAGCAAAAAAATTGATAAATTTGTTTTTAATATTCTATGAATTTATATTAATGCTAAAATATGATAAATAAAAGAAATATAATGTAACAAAATCGACTTAGTTGAGATGAATTGAAAGAAGATTTATAGTTTCATTTCAATATATCAAAATCAAAGGGAAATTTTCAAGAAATATGATAATTGCACCACAAAGTTGCATTATGAGATGCAAAAGTGATAGGGTTTATATCGCTAATCATCAAATGGGAAGCAACAAAAATATCTTATAAAAAATACAAAAAATTTTGTAAAATTAAAAGATTAAAAATTTTTAAAAATAAATTTTTAATTTAGTAGAGCTCATCGAGATGACCCCAACGGCCTTTGGTTCATCTTGATCAAAGCTTGTTTGGAGTTATTGTAAATAAAAAAGACAAATCACCTAAAATTTCTGTAAATATTATTTTAAAATTAAGTGAACATATATTAAAAATTAATTGAGCTAATTTATACTTTTAATTTAACAAAAACAATTAATGTAAAAATCACATGTGAACGGATTAAGAGTTATATAGTAAAATAATAGATTCAAAGGAAAATATTTGAGCAAATGGGATATATTTTGCAAGATATTTGCATTTCAATGTACTAAGGAGATCAAGTGTAATATTCATAACTATCAAATCATGTAATTACCTAAATATCTCAAAATATTTATAAAAATCCCAATAAAAAAATATAATGTAAACTTATAAATGAATATTTAATTAGAATCAGGTAGTCGGTATGAGTATGTCAATGATTTTTTTGTCTCGATTCCACCACTATTGAAATTATTACGAATGACAAATGTGAATGAGCTAAAGTAATAATAATTATTTTAATAATAAGAAAATATATATTAAACTGCTAATGTTGTAGTCAAGTAAAGTAATACATAAATAATGAAGGCAAAAACATAAATAAAGTGAAATACATTGGAAAAGAAAGTTACATTTCAAGATAATAAGAAGATGGAGCATAATATCATTGATCATCAAATCTGGTTGAATTAAAATAACTTATAGTGGGTGCAAAACTCCTTAAAATAAAATAACTATAAATATGAAATTAAATTTTTATTTTGATAAAGCTTGTGGAGTGGAATTTATTGAAATAGTTGTTATGATTGAACCTCCTCTGAATAATGTAAATATGCAAATTAATTATAAATAAAAAATAATAAATTAATATTTAAACTCTAATTAAATAAATATCAAAGAGATAAATTTAATAATCCAAAGGAATCTAATATAACAAAATCAAAGCGATGAAAAGGTAAGATGTGAGTATATTTAGACTTACATAGTAATATAATGATGTCAAAGCAAAAAGTCGAAAAAAATAATGTAAATTACCCAAGAGTCTTTCCTACCAAGGAATTATTGAGTTCGACAATAACATTCAAAGTCATATAATAAGGCATGAATCAAAATGCAACATTAAACACGAAAAAAATTAATAAATAAAATATTTAAAAACATAAAAATTAGATCTTTATTTGAGAAGATCTCATCAAAGTTGTTCCAAAGACATTTGTTTTGTCTCCATCAAATCTCATTTTGAATTTCTAGGAAATGCCAAATTAAACCATGAAAAATAATAATAAATTATTAATTTATAATTCAATTAAGATATGTTAAACCTTAAATAAGAGAAATTGAAGAAATATTATACAACAAAATAAATGCTTTTTAAATGTTACACAAGATTAGATTTTGATTTGCAAAATAATATAGCAAAAAATTTTTAAGAAATGAAATAAATTTTTTGAAAAAGTTCAATTACAATATAAAAATGAGATTAAGTTAAAATCATCAATTATCAAATAAGGTATAAAATCGAATATCTCATAAATCATCCCATAAACTTCAAAAAGAAAATATTTTTAAAAATGCATTTTTAATTAGACAAAATAAGTCCATGAGTCCAAGTACTTTTGTTTCACTTTCATTAGACCTTACTGAAAATTATGGGGCATTACAGAACTAAAATAATCCTAAAAAATAAGAAAAAAATATTTATATTTAATTTTAAAAGAAATAATTAGAAGTACTATAATATAACAAATCAATTCAGAAATATTTGAAGATAATGATAAATTATATGTGATAATTGCATTCCATGATGCTTAGTAGATCGACTGTAACATTCACAATCATCAAACAAGCTTTTAATCAAAATGAGTCCTAAACAATGAAAAAAATATTTGGAAATTAATTACTTAAATATAAAAATAATATTTAATCAGATATATCTCATTGAGGTATGTCTAATACCTATTTTCTCTCCTGATCAAATCACTTTTGGAATTACTACAAAATTAAATATTAAATTACCATGATAATTAGTGTAATTTTAGTGTTACATAGATATATACTAAAGAAGAAATTGGGTAAATTGAATTTATGTAATATAGCCAAATGAAAACATGTAAATGTCACACAAGATTAGATATAGTGTGACATTGGAAAAAATTATAATAAAACTTTAGAATAAAAAAATAAATTATACAAGAAAATTTTATTGTAGGATACTAAGGAGATCAATTGTAACATTCTTAATCATCAAAATGAGGTACAAATAGGAATATTTGAACGACATTCATGGACCACTAAAAGAAAATAACTAAAATAATAAAATAATAAATATTTATTTGAATATTTCTCTTGAGGTGAGTCCAATGATGTTGTTTATTTTTAATTAGGAAACATTTAGAATTACTATGAATTATCAAATTAAAAATATAATTAATTATAGTATTAATTTTTTTAATACTATGTAAATATTTGTCTAAGAGAAAAATGACATGTAATTAAAGAATCTAACTTTACAAAGTGATAATGATGTATAGAAGACATACAAGCAGATTTAGATTTACATATTAATGCAACCAAATTAAAGCAAAATATCTGATGAGATATAAATTATAGAGAAGGTTGCGTTTAAGACTTGTAAGGACATAGAGTGTAAGATTATTTATTGTCAAACCTTTTATAGATTAAAATATCTTGTAAACCCTTCCAAAACTTTATAAAGTAAAGAATTTAAAAATATAAAAAATGGATGCCAAAATGCTTATTGTTATTTGACTCAAGTCTCACCAAATTTTTTTCATCTTAATCCGATTCATTAGGAACTACTATGAATTATGAATGTATGTAAGCATTAATATTAATAAAGTATTTTTTAATGTTATGTAATAATATATTTATGTTGAAATGAAGTTGATTGAATAAATGTATATAAGCATACCAAAGTAGTTTAATGATCAAACATGAAGAGATTTAGAGTTGCATCACAATAAACAAAATCAAATTCTAGTATTTGAAGAAATTAGTTGTATTATAAGGGAATGTTATCATCCAAGATACTTAATAGATGGAGCACACCATCGGTGATCATCAAATTAAGTACGAATAAGAAGTGTGGAAATAGTTGAAAAAACGCTTCAAAATAAAATATTTAAATATGAAGAAATGAATATTTAATTTGATAAAGCTCGTCGAGTCAAAGCTAATGATAGTTGTCACCTGTCAATCAGATGTCGTTAAAAATTATTGTGAATTATGGAAATAAATATGGACAAAAAAATAAAAATCTTTTTTAATATTTAAAAAATATTTATTAAAGTTAGAAAAAAATAAATAAAAGAACCATAGCATAACAAAATAAAGTCATTACAGAGGTTACACAAAAGATGTATAATTCCATATCATAGGAAAAAAATTAAAAAATTAGAAAAAGTTTATGTTAAAGCAAATATTAAAATGTTAATGAGATCATGTATAACATTCTCAACCATAAAATATGTATGAAACATGAAATCCTATAAAACATGCAAAAAACCTAAATTTTAAAATTTTAAAATTAAAAAATAAATATTGAAATTTATAATAATCGTTATGATTAGTTTAATGATGTTTGTTTCATCTCAATGAAATGACATTTTACATTATTATAAATTACAAAAACGAAAAGGTATAAAGGATAATAAATTGTTTTTTTAATATTAATTAAATAGATATTAAAGTTGGATGAGATATATTGATGAAAAAATCAAATAAATAAGATAAATTATACTAGAAAATCGTGTTTTAATATAGTAAATGCATCCTTGATTGCCAAAAGATATATGAATTGTAGTACATTTAAAATCATGCTAAACTGAGAAAATACATATTTTAAAATAAAATAATTAATATCCGATTGGGTTTCCCTTATTGAGACGAGTCCAATGAAAATTGTTCACCCTCTATTAGGACTCATTTAAAGATATTACTAATTGTGAAATTAAATAATAAAAATAATAACAGAGTATTATTTTAGTTTTTTGCAAATATATGTGAAAGGTAAAATAAGACAACATAAAGCATTGTAATATAAGAAAATCAAAACAAGGTATTGGCTCTATAATAAGAAATCTTGAGTTGCATAGAAATGCATCAAAATCTATGGACAAAGGTTCAAGTAATGAGATAAATTATTTGAAAAGTTGCATTCTGAAATATTAAGGAGGCTAAATGTGACACTGTTGGTATTCAAATAAGGCATGAATCCAAATGTGTCATAAAGCATGTAAAGATACTAGAAAAAAAATCTATAAATTTAAGAATGAATATTTAATTATATAGAGCTACTTCTACAAATCCAACAATGTTTATTTCATCTCAATTAGATCTGATGTAGAGTTACTATGAATCACCAAGCAAGTAAAATTAATTAAAAATATATCATATTTTTGACTATTAATTAAATAAATACTGAAGCTAAAATGAGATTAATTTAATAAATTTAATAAAACCAAACCCGAATGATGTGAAGCTCAAAGGAGAAAAGATTTGGAGTTAAAAAGATTACGTGAACTATTATCAATTATCAAATAAGGTACAAATAAAAATATCTGCTAAAACTTGCTAACAAGTAAAATTATTTAAAAAACAAAAAAAGAATATTTGATTAATAAAGAATTTCAAGTTCAATCTAGCATTTGTTTTGTCTCGATCATAGCTTGTTTAGGATTGATATAAACTTCGAGAGTAAATAATCATAAGTAATAAAAAATTATACTTTTATTATAAGTAAATATAAATTGTAATATAAGTATAGTAATTGAAGTACTATAATATAACTAGATAAGAGTTATGTAAATGTTAAATGAGTTGAAAATTACCATTACATAGTATTAAAAAAACGAAAAGCAAAATTTTGAAAAAATGAGATAAAAATATAGAAATTAGTACTTAATTGGATAGAGCTCTTTAAAATTAGACTAATAATATTTGTTTTGCAACGAAGGGGCCATGTTTGGAATTACTACAAAATTGTAATTTAAATAAAATAACATTATAAATTATTATTTAAAAATTTAGCAAATATATATTAAAGATAACATCATTTAAGTTGAAGTAATGTAATTTATCCAAATAGAAGTGATGTAAAGGTCACAGTTTGAGAGGAGCTCAAATTATATTGTAAACTAATCAAATCTAACAAAGAATTTGAAGTAATGATTTGAATTATACATAAAATTTACATTCTAAAATACAGGCTTCCTTTATCCTTTAATCTCCTATTTAAGCTCTTCTTTCTTATTCTTACTCCTACACACATCACATTTGAAATACAGAGGCCAAGATGGATAGTAGAGAGTATGTCTATATTAGTAAAATTGTTTAAGTAACATCAATGACATGAAAAAATTTCAAATTGACTTCAAAAAATAATGTATAAGTTCTAAAACTATAATCATGCCAAAACTTACTAATGTATAAGTTCTAAAACAATAATCATGCCAAAACATACTAAATGGTATGCCCAAATTTCAATATATCTATGATGACTTGGGAAGAAATTTCAGTCTTGTAGAAATAAATGAATTTCTTAAATCATTATTTGTGGAGCCCAAACTAATTATTAAATTGAATCAGTGTTATCATAGGATCAGTGTGATTTGGTAATATAATCCATTTTCAACGTATTTTAGCTTAGCGTTATGTAAGCCTCTTTAGCTAAGTAATTGTTGGCTCCCTTTTGCTAGTTTTTCTGCCTTGCAATTAAAAGTAACATTTAAGTGCTTAATTAGATTTTTTTTAATTGGCAATTGGAGTACATCCATGTTTAGATAAAATCAAATAAAACAGCCTTATGCATTTACATTATTGCAATCCTCCACAAAAACATATAATGTTAACAAGAATTTTAAAGTGAGAATCTATGAATTATCAAGAATATCAAAATATGCACTACTTTACATGAATATTACAATTTTTGGGATTCAACAAAGACCTATTGTGTGAACATCATGCTATATTTTTCTAATAATTGCCAAATACTTATTATTTTTATTGTCTAAGCAAGTATGAAAAGATTGTCGCAATGAACCACATTATTGCTGATTGATGTACTACGTCAGAACAAAGTATGCTTTTCCATGTGTCCTCTATTACTTAAATTGAATTCCTGTTTATATTGAAAACCCAAAGTGGATTTCTTTCTTAAGTTTCTTGATATTACAATTTGGGATATTAGAGGGAAAACATTTGTAGTTTTCTATTAAAAACCTTTATAACATGGTTGTTAAAATGTATCAATATCCTAGAAAGCCCGATCAAACCAAGTATTCTTTTTCATATTTTTCAATTTCTTATTTTTTAAAGACTTAGAATGCTTCAATAAATATTTTGATTAATATTTGATTTGAAGATGGAGCATGCCACACTTGACCACAATAATATCTTGGAATGCAACATCTCAATATAATTTTTTTAATTTCTTCCACTTTTTTTCTTGATTTTTTTATATTATTAACTAACTAAAAATCTCATTTAACATTAAATGTCTTTGATTTTGTTATATTATATTACTTTAATTTATCAATTTCCAAAAACTTAAATTATAATTCCCTTATAAACATTGGATTAGTAGAAAGCTACCATAAATTTAAGTTACAAAATGCTTCCAATCAAAATATTGAATAGCATTCTGGTGAACAGGAAAAGTGGAATGAGTAACTATCACTTATTGCTTGGATTAAAAGTTAGATCAACTTGAGGGAATTTCAATTGAGTGTAGTTGAGGTATTGGTCCTTTGAATTGTTGAAATTAGTTAGACAATGTTAAAAGTTAGAGCTTGATGTTTATACAAGTTGTGGGGTGACTTGTAAAAAATTGAATCTAAATGTAAATAATTAAATATAATAGAAGTATGTTAACATTCTTAATTCCTTTGCAATCTTAAATTAAAACTCATAGTAACTTTGAAACCATATATCCAAGGGTTGCAGCTAAATAAATACATAAGTGATTTGTAGACGGTTTGAGCCAAAGTTAATTCTATGTGCATTATCAACTAAAGGGAAGAAAACATGAAGTCATATTTTGCAAAAGTAGACACACCACACTAGTGATGAGGTGGCCATAAAAATTTGCAAAGATGACTTACAAAACAAAAAGAGAAAGTACCCCTAGACACTTTATAACATTGTTCTAAACAATTTTACAACAAATAGGTGATAAGAACAACTATAAATAACCGATTAAAGAAATTTGATAACATTCAAAAAATAAGCGAAAGAAATAAAAGAAATCTCTCAATTACAAAATCTTACAACCCATAAATAATATGATGAAGAGGCCCACTACATTTTATGTTAGATAATAAAAAAAGATACTCAACCTAATTCTTTGTAATTCCTCTCTTGAAAGGATGATAAAATAAAGGAGATACATCATGATCCAATGGCCTTTCTTATGTTTCACTATTCTTTTATATAAATGGTGACCTTTAAAAGTTATAATCTTTTAAAATGAAATTTTATTTAAAACTAGAAGAGCTTAAATCATTGGGGTTACATTTAATTAGAGCCAACAAATGATTTCATAAATGCATTACATTTCTTTATAAAAATCTATTCATGGGATTGCGTTTTCCTTGTATCTTCTTCTTAAGCAGGGAAACTAAATGTAGTCAACTTTAGCGAGAGATTTACAATTGTTTGGCAATTGCAATAGTTGAAAGTTTAAGTTTAGCATTTTTTTGCTTGCCACTTGCATAACAAGATTAAAACATCATTGCCCTCTCCAACAATTTTCTAAAATGAAATGATTTAAAATTCCATTTTTTACTTGTTTGTTGAATGATTTTGAGCATCTTCCAATGAATAGTTGCCTTTCCTTGTAACTTGTTTAGAACTTGTTTCCATAATTTTGCTTTAATCTCCAAGATGTTAACATAATTGCAATCTAATTGCAAAAGAAAGTAGGTTAGCTTCTTCATTTGATTAAAAACAAGTAAATGTTAAGAAAATACTCATCAAATTGTTTGCACTATCATGAATATCTTCATCTCATCCTGTAAGTCCTAAATAATGTGCAAATTGTTTCTTAGCACTTTCTCTAAGTTCTGAATCTTTTATAGCTTTCTATAGTTATTATGATGCAAACAATATTGATACAATAGTTGTATTGGAATATTTTAAAATCTAGTGAAAACAGTTATTACTCAAGAAAAATATAAATAACCATTTATTAGATGGTCCATACAATATAGTGTCCAACAATACATAAAAACCATTCTATTTAGTTTGTATTACTATGCCTTAATCCTCAAATGTTAGTCTGTTCATTAGTACTTTGCAAAAATAATCTATATGTGCTATGTGCGAAATAATTATGTACCATACGCAATCCTCAAACATCAGTATAAGCACATAATGTACAATCTATTTCCTTATAAGGATTAGTCGGTTGAACTAAATATATCACAAATTAATATAATGTATTATGCAATGCTATGTTTACAATTTTTATCTCATATTTCTTTTCTTAATCTATTTACATACTAAGTTAAATAAAATTTTAATTATAGCTTTATAACAAAATACCATCAATTATATTCAATTTTGAAAATTTCTATTATTTTACATTCTTAGTGTTTTTTACTTTGTTATTAATGCAAGCACAAATTTTTAATCTTTAGTAAGGGATTTCTAAAGATAAAGAATCTTATGTGAATGCCTACGTTCTCAAACCAATATAAGTTTGTTTTTTCTAGCACTTAAACTTTCGTCATTGTTTTATAGCCTTAAAAATATTATCATATATATCAACAAAAAAGAAAATTAAGAAAACCTAAAAAGTTTTTTCAAGTCTTTTGCTCAAGTGTTTATGTATTGTTCTAATTATGTTCTCACGGCACACTAAACATTAATAAGTTAACACCGTACTTTACAAATTGTTCACTTATTTACTTTTAAAGGAAGTGACCTAAAACCACTGATAGAAAAAGCATTAGTATAATAACAAAATGATTCTTTCATCATTAAGTACCCCACTTAATTATGTCAAAGCCAATTAAGAGTGATGAAATAAATAAAAAGTTACATGTGTGCATTCCTACAAATTCTCCACATAAATTTGGCTCCACTTATAAAACAATATTAAACTAATCGTAAGGAATATATTAATTTTCTCTTTTGAATTATACCTCTCTCTATTTTTGCAATACATCACAAAAATTACTTTTTGTTGTTTTACTTATTGAATATGAACTATGTAAGAACAAGTTATCAAAGGATAATGAATTGTCTCACTCTACACTTCTATGTATATAAAACAATACCAATAGTTATATATGTAAAAGTATATTAGAGGTTCAATTCTTTCTATCTTTAGTTATCTTCATGCCTAAAAATTTGAAAAAAATTAAAACTTATAAACATACTCAAATATAGTCATTAAAACTTATTATGATGTCTCCATATTGGTTGCTCCTAAATTTTAATTAATTTGAACAAAGTATGC
>CM043865.1:56221432-56228932 GCA_023846275.1 Vanilla planifolia | reverse complement strand
AAGCTTTTCTGCGCGCGCGGTCGAGCGGGCGGTCCAGCGGGCGGTTCAGTGCCGCGTAAGCCCATTTTTTGGATTATTTTGGGGTGTGTTTGGGAAAGCTTTAAGAAAGCTGTTTTTGTGACTTAAAACCTTTTTATTTATTTTAATTATTTTGCACATGTGACCTTGTAGGGACTCTAGAAATTGAGAATAGAGGTCCTGCAATAATAGATCCAGGTAGATAAATTCGTAACCTGTGATATAGCACAATAGTATTTATTTATATTTCGATACATGGTTTCTTACGGGCTGCATTACAGTTTTTCTTTACATGATTTTTATCTCATGGCTTGATATATGTTTTATGGTGTTATTCTCTGATTGAACTGAAAGCATAAAAGATGACAAAAAGGAAATTGAAACAAAAAGCATAATATGAGATAAAATATAATTGGTTGGACATATTGATATGGTTTTGGCATATTTATCACATGTGTGACATGGTTGGAAAATAAAAATTGAAAATTTGATTCCTGGAGACATTATCCTCACCACTAGGCCTAGCGGATGAGATCGCAGGGTATCGATCTTCGGATCAGATATCTGCCTAGTGTGTATGTGTACCATGACCTCCATATATATTGATGACACCAGGCCTAGCGGATGTGATCGCAGGGTATCAGTACTATACCTGCCTGGTGGCACTAGGCCTAGCGGATGAGATCGCAGGGTATCGGTCTTCGGATCAGATATCTGCCTAGTGTTATGTACTGGATGGATGCCGGCTGAAGGTCATTTGATATGATGATTGGATCCAGAGGATAATGATTCAGAAGGGAATCGGGCCCAGTAAGTATATAACATATAAAATAATGGAAATGGAAATTTGGTATACATGTTTATCTGGTTTACTTTTGATACTACATGACATTTGATAAGAAGGTATTCATATGGTTTATTTTTCACCGCTTATGAGATGGATTTTGTTTTATCATGTTTCACGGCTTGTCTTTTATATCTGGAGATTTATTTTACTTGGTTACATAATGGATTTATCTGCTGAGATATATATGTCTCATTAGTGCTTTATCACAGGTCATGTATCCACTACACCGAGAGCTGGGGATTATAATAGTACAGGAGAGGACTATACTCCTGACATGTGAGAGGGGATAGATTTATGGTGGGAGTGGATTTGGTTTCATTTTGGTACTTCAGTTTTGTGGTTTATTGTATATATATATACAGTTTAATATACACATGTTTTCATTTCAGCTCCATGGTATGGATAGGGTTAAAATGTTTTAAAAAAATATACCAGATTGGTTCGAGGGTTAGAATTGTCTCACCGTCGGGTCCCCACCTAGGCATGGTTTGTCCTCACTCGAGATTATTTCTTATGCAGCATCCTTAATTTACTGTAGTTGGTAAGGTGGGGTGCCTGACAAGGTGGTATCAGAGCCTTGGTTCAGGATTAGGTGAAAAATGTGAGTGAGGACACTTACACAGCACATGCATTGTAGTCTTATATGTACTTTTAGCTTCTATTTCTGCTATAAATTTCTATATGCCTTCCTGGTTTTATAGGATTGCAGTATAATCTGGCCAAGGAGAGATCTGAGTCAGGAAACATGGATAAGGGCAACGGTAAAGAGCAGCAAGGGGACACACAACAAGAGTTGGCTCAAACCCTTGTTTCGTTGCTGAGATCTATCGGAGGCACCAGTAATCAAGTCACTGAGGCATCTATTGACCTGGTGGTGGATCAGTTCCAGCGGATGCATCCACCTTATTTTGCTGGAGAGGAAGATCCAATGATTGCTGAGAACTGGTTAGATCAAATGAATATTATATTCGAAGGCATGTCTTGCCCAGAAGACAAGAAGGTGGTTTTAGCGGTGCTTATGCTGAAAGATGCTGCTAAACTTTGGTGGAGTTCGCGCCACAGAACCAGATTTATGGGTCGGCCAATGAAAGAAATATCCTGGGAAGAATTCACAGGGGAGTTTGAACAGTGGTTTATGTCAGTATCTATTAAAGCCAAGATGAGGGAGGAATTAAGTAATCTCAGGCAAGGAAATCTGTCAGTCACTGCCTATGAACATAAGTTTGCACATCTAGCCAGATACGTACCTCACTTGGTAACACCAGAAGAGCAGCGATGTTATATGTTTCGAAGAGGTCTGCGCGATGATATCCGGGCAGCATTGGTGGCTGTACGGACCACGAGCTATATAGAATTATTAGAGAGTGCCCGTACAGTTGAGTTGGAGTTGGGCATATTGGAGACTAGTAGAGGGAGAGAAAAGGGAAGCTTTTCAGGATCTACATCCAGACTCACAGGGAGGAGAGGTGGTCCCAGTTTTTCCCGAGGAGGGGGTACTAGTTATGCCAGATTCAGTAGGTTCAGACCTTATGAACCTAGTACCAGTAGGACTAGTTTTGGTTCTAGTGAGACCAGTCGATGTGGGCGTTGTGGTAGATGGCATACAGGGGAGTGCAGATTTGATTTTGTGCGACCAATTAAATGTTTTTTATGTAATGAAATAGGGCACATGGCACGAGATTGCCCTAAAGTATCAGACATGAAAGCTACCAATACCCCAACCAGTGGAGGCAGAGGGAGTGCGAACCGTGGTAGAGGCCGTGGATCTATGGCAACTTTAGGCAGCGCAGCCCATGGTGGGGCAGCAGGCAGGGAAGGTTAGGCTCGCATTTATTCTATTACTCAGCAGGAAGCTCCACATTCTACAGATGTTATCACTGGTATGCTCTCTTTGCAAAATTTACATGTCTCTGTTCTTTTTGATTGTAGGGCATCACACTCTTTTCTCTCGACTCGTATATTGAGTCAGCTAGATATCTTGTTGCAACCTGTGAAGGACCTGTTAATGGTTAAAATGCCTGATGGAAATAACATCCGAGTGGTGAATTTTATTGAAGAAGAGATATACATCAAGGGAAGAAAATTCTTGACATTATTGCATATTCTTCCTATTACAGAATTTGATGTAATTCTTGGCATGGATTGGCTGTTTGATCATAAAGTGAAAATTGATTGCTATGAAAAGCGGATTGAAATTCAAATCCCTGGGGAAGATAAATTAATTTACTTCGGCCAAGGAAGGAAAATTCCTTTAATATCTATGCTCAAGGCACAAAAGCTACTTGGCAAAGGATGCGAAGGATGCTTGGTATCTATTGTGGATTTGGACATGAAATTTTGTAAACCCACAGAGGTACCAGTTGTTCAGGAATACCTAGATATTTTTCCAGAAGAGTTGCCTGGATTACCTCCTGATAGAGAAATAGAATTTGAAATTCAGTTGATTCCAGGCGCTGAACCAATTTCCAAAGCTCCTTATCGTATGGCACCAGCCGAGCTTCAAGAATTAAAGGTGCAAATTCAGGAATTATTAGACAAGGGATTTATCAGACCCAGTGTATCCCCATGGGGTGCACCTATTTTGTTTGTGAAGAAGAAAGATGGTAGTCTTCGCATGTGTATTGACTACCGGGAAATCAACAAAATTACTATAAAAAATAAATATCCTTTGCCGCGGATTGATGATCTATTTGATCAGTTGCAAGGAGCAGCAATATTTTCAAAAATTGACCTGAGATCTGGATATCATCAACTGAAAATTAAGACAGAAGATGTTTCCAAAACAGCTTTCAAGACCAGGTATGGGCACTATGAATTTTTAGTGCTACCTTTTGGACTGACAAATGCACCAGCAGCTTTTATGGATTTGATGAATCGCTTTTTTAAGAAATATTTAGATCAGTTTATCATTATCTTCATTGATGATATATTGATATATTCTAAATCCCTAAAAGAACACGCTGCACATCTACATTTAACATTGCAGATTTTGAAAGAAAATCAGCTATTTGCTAAATTCTCTAAATGCGAATTTTGGCTGTCCAAGGTCTTGTTTTTGGGGCATGTAGTGAGTGCAGAAGGAATCTCAGTTGATCCTCAGAAGATTTCTGCCATTGTAGATTGGCCAAGGCCTACAACAGTAACAGAAGTTAGAAGTTTCTTGGGTTTGGCTGGGTATTACAGAAAGATTGTGAAAGGCTTTTCCCAAATAGCCTCACCCTTAACAAATTTGACGCGAAAAGCAATAAAGTTTGAATGGGATGCAGCTTGTGAAGATAGCTTCCAAATATTGAAAAATAAATTGGTTTCAGCCCCAATTCTAACATTACCAGAAGGCACAGAAGGTTATCATATATACAGTGATGCATCTTTGCAAGGTCTTGGCTGTGTATTGATGCAAAATAAGAAAGTAATTGCTTATGCATCTAGACAGCTTAAGATACATGAAAAGAATTATCCTGTGCACGATTTGGAGTTAGCAGCTGTAGTTTTTGCCTTAAAAATCTGGAGGCATTATTTGTATGGAGTTAAGTGTGTGGTTTTCACTGATCATCAGAGTTTAAAGTATATTTTTACTCAGAAGGAACTAAATCTCAGGCAACGAAGGTGGCTGGAGTTTATTAAAGATTATGATGTGGAAATCACTTACCATCCTGGGAAAGCGAATGTGGTCGCTGATGCTCTTAGCAGGAAAGCTAGTATTAGTAGCATTTTGACTATCACAGAAGAAAAACAATTAATTTTTGAGATGGATAAATTACAACTAGAAGTAGATATTCGAAGAAATACGGCTTTGTTGGCACACTTATCAGTAAGACCAGATTGGTTGGCCTCTATTAAAGACGATCAGGGAGAAGATCTTGAATTGCAAAAGATAATACAGAGGGTTCAGGAAGGACAGGAATCTACTTTTCAATTAGACCAGGCTGGTTTACTTAGATTTCAAGGCAGGTTATGCATACCAGCACATCAACAACTTAGGGATTTGTTATTAAAGGAAGCTCATAACTCTCGATATTCAATACATCCAGGCGAGAATAAAATGTATCAAGAATTGAGACAACAATACTGGTGGCCAGGATTGAAGAAGGATGTTTCTAACTGGGTTAAAAAATGCTTAATTTGTCAGCAGGTAAAAGGAGAGCAACAAAAACCTGGGGGGTTGTTGTAGTCATTACCTATTCCAGAATGGAAATGGGAGGAAGTGGCAATGGATTTTGTGATCGGTTTGCCTAGGTCACCTGCAGGTCATGACTCAATCTGGATAATTGTTGATAGGCTAACAAAATCTGCTCACTTTTTAGCTGTTAAAACTACTTATTCTGCAGAGAAGTTAGCTCAGGTATATGTGAGTCAGATTATCAGATTGCATGGGATTCCAAAAGTCATTATATCTGACAGAGACCCTAAATTTACTTCTCACTTCTGGAAGAATGTGCATCAAGCTTTTGGTACGAGATTGCGTTTTAGCACAGCCTTTCATCCTCAAACAGATGGTCAGACAGAGAGAACTATCAAAACCTTGGAAGATTTGCTACGACTTTGCATCTTGGATTTTGGTGGAGATTGGGAAAGCCACTTACCTTTGGTGGAATTTGCTTATAATAATAGCCATCAGTCCAGCATTGGGATGGCACCCTATGAAGCGCTGTATGGGAGAAAATGTCAATCACCTTTGTGCTGGAATGAAGGGAAGGAAAGAAATTTGCTCGGCCCTAGATTTGTTGAAGAAGCAACAGAAAAGATCAGAATTATTCAAGACAAAATAAAAACAGCTCAGGACAGACAAAAGAAGTATTATGACGCAAAACATCGAATGGTTGAATTCCACGAGGGGGAACATGTTCTTATTAAGGTAAGTCCAACAAAAGGTGTCATAAGGTTTGGAAGAGCAGGAAAATTGAAGCCTAAATTCATTGGTCCTTTCCAAATCCTAAGAAGGGTTGGACAGGTGGCATACCAAATTGCTTTGCCTCCTCAATTGTCAGGAGTGCATAATGTGTTCCATGTCTCATCTTTGCGAAGATATGTTTCAGATCCCTCCCATGTTGTTAGTTATATGGACCCAGATATAGAAATTAAAATGGATTTGACATATCCCGAACTGCCTGTGAGAATACTTGATAGGCAGGAGAAAAAGCTCAGAAATAAAATCATTCCTATGGTTAAAGTCCTATGAAATGGTCAAACAGAAAGAGAAGCTACCTGGGAAGTGGAAACAGATATGATCAATCAGTATCCGGAGCTTTTCTAAATTTCGGGACGAAATTTTTGTAAGGAGGGAAGATTGTAACAGCCCTAATTTTCTCTTATTTGTACTTTTATATTTTTTATAGAAAGAGCTCTTTGAGACGAGTCCAACGGTGGTAAGTTTGTAATTTTTGGAATTTTGGATAATTAGTTATGAATTTTTAAAGTTTTGGATATATTTGTAATTTCAGGATTTCAGATCCGGGATATATCTGCAATTTAGGATTTTCGATTTAGTTTAAAATCGGATGGCGGAAGGTAGATTTGTAATTTGGAAAAGTTCAGGGGGTGTTCTGCAAAAAAATCACGAACGTGTCGGTACAAGGCGAAATCAACACATACGTGTCCAGTCCGGGTGAATTAATCCCCTTAAATACAGAAGCGGTTTGGAAACGTTTTAGCGATTGCGAAAAGCTGCCGGAAATTTAACGGAAGCTCGGAAGCTCGCCGGAAAAACTGTGGCAAGGTGAGATGGTTCGTTTTATTTTGCTGTATTAGGGTTCTGTTGAGTGGGGGGAGAGTATGAGAGGCCGGCCGAATGTTTATTTTCGGCCGGAGACGTAGTGGGTTGCCGAAGGAGTGGCCGGAGTTGTCGGCCGCGAGATGCGGAATATTTTTCCGGCAAATTGGTCGTCGAGGAGTGCGAAAGAAGTCGAAAGGAGCTTGGTAATTCCGGAGAGGGATTCGGGGAAAAGAGAAATTTACCGTGGAAGCGGCTAGAAGCCGCCGGACGCGAGCGGCGGCGAGGAGAGAGGGAAGCAGCGACGGGTGAGAAACAGGGATGATCCTGTTTGAACCGGTTCGGGTTAACCGAACCGGAAGGCGCCCGGTTCGGGCTGAGGCGGAGGAGAGAGAGAGGGAGAGAGGAGCGGTTCAGTCGGCTGAACCGCGGAGCTGAACCGTAGGCCGGTTCAGCGGAGACGCGGTCCAGGCGCGGCGAGAAACAAGAGAAAAATTGGGATTTTTGGGGATTTCGGGAAGTGTTTGGCAGGGCTTTTAGAAAGCTTTTCTGCGCGCGCGGTCGAGCGGGCGGTTCAGTGCCGCGTAAGCCCATTTTTTGGATTATTTTGGGGTGTGTTTGGGAAAGCTTTAAGAAAGCTGTTTTTGTGACTTAAAACCTTTTTATTTATTTTAATTATTTTGCACATGTGACCTTGTAGGGACTCTAGAAATTGAGAATAGAGGTCCTGCAATAATAGATCCAGGTAAATAAATTCATAACCTGTGATATAGCACAATAGTATTTATTTATATTTCGATACATGGTTTCTTACGGGCTGCATTACAGTTTTTCTTTACATGATTTTTATCTCATGGCTTGATATATGTTTTATGGTGTTATTCTCTGATTGAACTGAAAGCATAAAAGATGACAAAAAGGAAAT